>CAUYQG010054190.1:0-13809 GCA_963574415.1 Tarsius wallacei | reverse complement strand
AGACCTCATCTCTACAATAAATCAAAAAATTAGCCGGGCGTGGTAGCGCGCACCTGTAGTTCCAGCTACCTGGAAGGCTGAGGCGGAAGGATCGCCGGAGCCCAGCGGGTTGAGGCTGCGGTGGCCGGGAGCGGCCGCTGCACTCCAGTCTGGGTGACAGAGTGAGACTCCAACTCAAAAAAAAAAAAAAAAAAAAATCACATCTGTATAGTATTTTACACAAACATTTAAAAACATATTGGAAACATGCCACAGTTATTAGTGATTACACTTGGATGGTGATTAAATTTTTTCATTTGTGCTTTTCTCTGTGTCCCAAGTTTTTGGCATTTAGTGTATGTGATTTTTGTTAACTGGAAAAAAAGATTTAAAAAATATATATATTTTTTATTTTTTTATTTTTTGAGTTGGAATCTCACTCCATCGTTCAGGCTGGAGTACTGTGACACGCTCACGGCCACCCCAGCGTTGATCTGCTGGGCTCAGGCGATCCTTCTGCCTCAGCCTTCCAAGTATCCAGAACTATCATGCCTGGCTAATTTTTTGATTTATTGTAGTAATGAGGTCTCGCCAAGTTGCCAGGCTGTTCTTGAACCCATGGGCTCAGGCAATACCCTCACCTTGGTCTCCCAAAGTGCTAGGATTACAGGCTTGAGCCACTGCGCCCGGCCTAAAATATATTTTTAAAAATGTTTTTTAGCCAGGTGCAGTGGCTCATGCCTATAATTCCAGCACTTTGGGAGCCAAGGTGAGAAGATTGCCTGAGCTCATGGGTTTGAAACCAGGCCAGGCAACTTGATGAGACCTGTCTCTACAATAAATAAAAAAATTAACCGGGCATGGTGGTGCATGCCTGTAGTTCCAGCTACTTGGAAAGCTGAGGTGGAAGGATCACCTTAACCCAGCAGGTTGAGGCTGCAGTAGCCCTGAGCAGGCCACTGTACTCCATCCTAGACAACAGAGTGAGACTCCAACTAAAAAAAAAAAATGTTTTTTAAAATCATATGGGAGCTTGTCAAGTGCTAGCTGTTACTCTAAAGAGGGGACTCTGTAATGAGAAGTGAATTCTGTATTTAAGATTTTTCTTTTATAATTTATTTGTATAAAGCAATTGGGAAGAGTGCTTGCTATAATCAATAGCTAAATGTAGATTTACCTTATTGGCTGGTTTTATAATTAACAAAGTAATACCATTTTATGGTAAAATATTCAAGAAGTTCAGAAAGGTGAAAATGAAAGATAAAAAAGTTCCTTGGTCTCCCATTTCCATTCCACATAGTACATGTGGTTTATAATTTCTTATGCAGTTTTCCAGAAATTTTCTGTACATATAAAAGTCCTTTAAAATGTGCTCTATGATGTCAAAATTAAATTTTAAGTGGCGTTAATATTCTTGGTAATTTGTATACATACTCATAATTGATAAGATTACAAGTTGGCAGTCTTTCAGAAATTCTACGTCATGTCTTCTGGATGAAGTTGAAAACAAGAATAATTCAGACTATGACTAGGTGTTTTTGAAGGTAAATCTAAGGGAATGAGGGAGCTGTGGAGTCAGAAGACAAAGTAAAAACCTGCCAAGAACCTAAACGGATGTGTGCAGGAAGCAGAAAGGGAAGGGGGAGGAAGCCAAAAGTCATGCCTGGCCCTCTGTGTGTTACTGATAGAATCCATTTTCTTTTCCTGGCAAGAAGCAGTTTTCATGTGCTAATGTGATTTTGATTCTTTTCTTTTTCAGGATCCAGCAAGTAGGCAATGAAGCCTATGTTTTAGGACTCTCCTCCTTCAACATACCTTCAATAGGAGCTGCCTGTGTTTGTTTCTTAGAATTGCTTGGTCTTGACAGCCTCAAGCTCAGAGTTGATATGAAAGTGGCCAATACAATTTTGAGCTACAAGTGTAGAAATGAAGATGTTCAATACAGCTTTATCAGAGAGTCTTTAGGTATAGCACCTTTTCTTTATGTGGCTTGTTTAGAGGAGAAGGGGTGAATAGGTTTAAGGCATTGAATTGTGAGTGAGTGGGGAGGAAATAATCATCTCCCTGGTTTTATCCCTTTCCTGCATAGTGTTTGTTATTGTTACTGTTGTTTGTTTTGTTTTGTTTTGCTTTTAATGAGACAGGGTCTCACTCTCTTGCCCAATTTGGAGTACAGGAGCACAATCATGGCTCACTGCAGCCTTGAACTCCTGGGCCCAGGCAATCCTCCCACTTCAGCTTCCCAAGTAGCTGGGACTGCAGGCGCATGCAACCACACCCAGCTATTATGGTATATGTGTGTGTGTGTGTGTGTGTGTGTGTGTGTAGAGAGAGATGAGATCTCGCTATGTTGCCCAGGCTGGTCTCAAACTCCTGGGCTCAAGCAGTCCTTCCATATCACCATCCCAAAATGTTGGAAATACAGGTGTGAACTTCCACATCCTGCCAGAGTGTGTGTGTGTGTTTGAGTTGGAATCTCATTCTGTCACCCAGACTGAAGAGCAGTAGTTGCTCCCGGCCACTGCAGCCTTGACCTCTGGACTCCGGTGATCCTTCTGCCTCAGTCTTCCAAGTAGCTGGAACTACAGGCGCATGCTACCATGCCCAGCTAGTTTTTGATTTATTGTAGAGGTGAGGGCTTGCCAAGTTGCCCAGGTGGGTCCCGAACCCATGGACTCAGGCAATCCATTCACCTTAGCCTCCCAAAGTGCGGGATTACAGGCTGAGCCACCGAGCCGGCCGAGTGTGTGTTTTTAATCTCAATTTCTTGGGCACTTTAATTGGGTTCTGAAATGGCCTTGGGCCACACTATTCAACAGAAATGCCTAGGTCCTGACTTTTTTCTCTTGACTATATTTTTGTTGTTTGTATTTCTTATAGCTGAAAAACTGTCTAAACTGGCTGATGGTGAAAAGGCAACCATAGAAGAATTGCTTATTCTCTTAGAAGAAGGTATATGGAACAGCATTCAGCAGCAGGAAATAAAGAGGTTTGTGAGTTGCAATCTCTGCCTCTTTTTTAGAAAGCTTATCATGCCAACCTGTGTTTGCCTAGTCCTTCTTTCAGTACCTCTGGTATTTTCGCCAAAATCTTGCTAAACTTTATCTTATTCATATAGCAGATACTCAGTAAATAGATAATGGTTGTAACTGCTTCTTGCTGTCAGTGAAAAGAGGGAAAAGATAGGATTCCCTCTTTAGAGGGTCTTACCAAGCGATGAAGAGGAGCTCTGTCTCCTCCACTGCCCTGCTGGTCAGAGAAGTCTTTTAAGTGTTACTTGTTGAAATAATGTCAGAAGGCATGGGATGCGGCTCACAAAATTCAATTTTAAGTAATGTTCTTAATGTTTCTTTATATGTCAGTTTGTCAGTTGATAAGGGAAGCCAAGATGACTGTGTGTCCACAAAAGTACCATGTTTACATATTCATACCATCTTTTCTCTGTGCTCTCCGACTGGGACTGACCCAGCCATTCCAGATTTGGAAATGCACAGTTCTTCTGTATCTCCTATCACTGATTCTATTCTCAATAGTATCTTGCTTGCTTGCAGCAGGAACATGTACCCTTCACCTAGTGAAGAGGCCCAGGTACCTACTAGGACTCTGAGTACTCTAAAGTGAATCATGCAAAAGAATTAAGTGCTCAGACTATTTCTTGAGTGACAGCTTTCTCAGTTCTCCTAGGGATGGTACACAGCAATTATAAACAGGTATCTGGTTGATAATTTGGGAGGAATGAATTGTGCTGGTATGCTCAGCAAGCTATTCTGCCTTAGGGGTGAAGGAGTCTATTTTTTTTCCCAAGTAGTCTAATAAATATTGGTATTTGTTGAAAGGCTTTTTAGAGAATATAATGTGGTTAAATTTATTTAATTTTTTACTGATTTTTCCAGTTCAAACTAAAGCTATATTTTATGTTTTATTTTCTCTACTACCTCCAACTCTAATTCTAATTAACAGGTTATCCAGTGAATCTAGTAGCCAGTGGGCATTAGTGGTACAGTTCTGCAGGCTCCACAATATGAAACTGAGCATGTCTTACCTTAGAGAATGTGCCAAAGCAAATGATTGGCTGCAGTTCATTATTCACAGCCAACTTCATAACTACCACCCAGAGGAGGTAAGCCACTGATTGTTAGCAGTTATTCAAGAGGAAATTGGCATACTTTTCAGAAGGTAGTTTTCTTTCTGTTGTGTAGACTTAGTCTTCTTTTTTCTTTTTTTGACATCCAGGATACACAGGCTTTTGTTTGATATGATACTGTTATTTTTACTAAGATTTCAATGAGTTGGCATCAGACAAGGATTAGTCATTAGGACTGAGTTGAAAATTTTTTGACTCTAGATTGAATATGGAAATTCGCTCAAAAGCAACAAACAACTTTGTAAAATTATATAGCAGTCACCTCTGACACAGTTCATGGTGAGAAAGAATAGTTTTGCCTACGCTTTTTTCTAGTATTTTCAGCACTAGCTGAAGCTGAAAGTTGGGTGTCTATTTTAATCATCTAATATGCTTTCTAGGTGAAATCCCTTATCCAGTACTTCAGCCCAGTCCTTCAAGATCACTTAAGGCTGGCGTTTGAGAACTTGCCCTCAGTTTCCACCTCTAAAATGGACTGTGACCAAGTCTGCAACAAGTCCCCCCAGGAACTCCAGAGAAACAAAGAGATGACTGATTTCTTTGAAATTCTGCTCCAATGCTCAGAGGAGCCAGACTCCTGGCACTGGCTCCTGGCTGAGGCAGTGAAACAACAGGCCCCTATCCTCAGTGTCCTGGCCTCATGTCTCCAGGTGAGAATCATGAGAAGCCTAATTTAAGTAATTTAAGTACTTAGAGAGCATTAGAATAAGTGATAAGGGACAAGAAAGGCTGATAATCAGAAGTGGGGTGACAATGACAGGCTCCAGCATTTGTTTCCAAGATCACTGCAACTTTTTGTGCTTCTGCAGGTTAGGCTCTGGGCCATTTAGTGTACTTCCTTGTGCCTTGACATTGAGTGAACTCAGGTGGTCAGAACCTTGGTTCCTGATTGGCAGCCACAGCAAAGGACACTTTGGTAGACTGACTGCCATTTTTTCTTTTTTTTTTCTTTTTTGAGTTGGAGTCTCACTCTGTCACCCAGGCTGGCTCATGGCCACCGCAATCTTGACCTGCTGGGCTCAGGCGATCCTTCTGCTTCAGCTAGCTAATTTTTTAAAAATTTATTTATTGTAGAGACGAAGTCTTGCCGTATTTTCCAGGCTGGTCTCAAACCCATGGACTCAGGTGATCCTCTTGCCTCTACCTCCCAAAGTGCTGAGATTATAGGCATGAGCCACCACGCCCAGCTCACCACTGCTCCTTTAGTGCCCTCTTTAGCAGGGAGGAGTGATGTTTCTGAAAGTCCCTTAATCAGCAGATCAGCAGAGTACAATCCTATTCTCTTATGCTTAATACTTCCCTGACTTTCACGTCTCCCACTGTCTTCTGGGCCTTGTGACCTACAGCACTCTGCAGGACAGTTAGTCTGTTGGTTGCACATTAGTGTTTGTCTCATGTCTGAAGGCTTTTCAAGCCACTTTAATTAATTAAGTGAAGTGACTTATTCTGAACAGGAAATATCCATCTGCAGCATCTGAACATTTGTTAGATAATCCAGGCCCAGCTTTTATTTTACTTTGAAGATTTCTTATCCATTGGTAGGATGCCTCTGCTATTCCTTGTCTCTGTGTTTGGATTATCACTTCTGTGGAAGACGGTGTTGCAGCTGAAGCAATGAGACACATTCAAGGCTCAATAGAGGGCCACACCTGGGACCTCGAGGACCTTTCAGTCATCTGGAGAACATTATTAACAAGACAGAAGAGCAAAACTCTTATCAGAGGTTTCTATCTTTTCTTTAAGGTAGTGATGGTCACTTCATTGCTTTTTTTTTTTCTTTTTTAGCAAACCCTAGGGCTTTAAATTGATGGTCACTTCATTCCTTTCCAGAGCGTAAAAGAATTACTTCAGCATATCCCCCACTGGCTTTTTTTTATTCCATCCTTGGATTTTTTTTTTTTTTAGCTAACAAAAGATGGTGATGGTAATAGAACTGTCATTTATTTAGCAAATGCTTTTTATACATGGTTTTAGTCAGTTTTCACAATAATCTTATGCAAATATATGATTACATGAAGATATTATGAATTACTGTTATCCTTATTTGACAAAGCTGCTCTTTTCCTTGCCTCAGCCTTTTATTTCCATGTATTCATAGAACTTAAGAAACTTACCTAAGGTCTCACAGTACTTTAGTAAGTGGTTCACTTATTGTTTCAGATCTATACTTTCTAATTCAACTCCTTCTGAAAGTGATGAAATACACAGGTCAGTGCCACAGGCAATAGTAGGTGGGATGAATCAGTGGAGCTGATTATCCAGTTGTGTATGTTAGAGATGTCATAGCACAACCTAGTGGAACATCTCCTGCCAATGTACAGAGGAACCAAGTGTAGAACAGACAGAAAATGAATTCTGTTGAGTGGGATGTGTCTGGCCTGAGTATCATTTTTCCAAAAGGAGAAAGAAATATAAATTTAACTTTCTTTTTAACATACATGATTTAATTTTGTGAAACAATTAATGGCATTTTAGCATTCTTTTATTTGGCTTATTCATTGAGAAAATATTCAGTTTGGGATTTTGTAATTTTATTCAAATTCTTCCTCAAAGGATTTTCCATTATTATTGATGATGGAGATTTATGAACTGTGTATGTTCTTCAAGAACTACAAGGAAGCTGAAGCTAAACTTCTGGAGTTCCAGAAGAGCCTTGAAACAGTAAGCTGGACTTATGATGCTCTTTCTTGCTCATCTGAAGTTGGTTGGCATGGCCTGTTTTCTGCTGGTAGTTGGAATGAGGCAGCAGGAGAATAGTACTTATGTAGCATAATTCAAATTATATCATTTGTGCCATTTCAGACATGGGGAAGCCAGGGCAGGAGTTGCAGTGGCCTTACTTACAGCAGCTTATCAGTTGTCATGAATAGAGAGGTTTCATGTAATGTACTAACTGTGATCAGTGTCCTGGTGCAGCAGCCAAGCTCAGTGAAAAAGGGACTGATGGTATCTGCTGTGGACAGTAGAGAGGAGAGTGGGGGTATGTGGGCTGCATTTTGCCTATCCAGGATACCTCCAGTAGTGTTGAGTGTGAGGGATACTTAATACTGCTTTATTCACTGTGATAGAAAATGATTTTTTTCATCAACACTCCTGGTGGTCTTTGTCCAAATGATGCTATGTGGGAAGTTTCAGACTATTCTACCTATTCAGATGCTTAAGACCTGTTTTACCACGTTGAGCTTAATAACTCCACGAAAAAAAGAAGAAAGCTTTAAGAAAAAAAAGAGAGAATATGCATTAATCCTGCTTGGGATTTTCAGTACTTTTGCCTTTTTTACTCCAAAAGGCTCTATGATAAATTAGGTAAAAGTGTATACAAATTCTACCCAACAAAAATATCGCAATAGATGGTACAGGCTTTTGCTCTCAATCACATTAGTCTTTAATGAAGATTTGAAAGTTATATATTTGAAAATACCAATCAGTTATTTGAATATGCCTGAGGTTCCTAAATGAGAGAAAACAGAAGTGTTAATTTCCTTAGCCTGTTCCTCTCTGTGGCTGGGGTGCTCTTAACTGAGAACCTTCTTAACTGAGAACCTTCTCTAACAGAAACATAAACTACAAGCAAAGTGATAGAACCAGCTCAATAATGTTAAGCAAGTCTTTCTAAGTGCTCTTTTTGTTCTCGCCTGGCTGCCCTTGCTTCAGCCTCCTGCAGAGGAGCAGTATAGCTGCTCTTTTCCTTGCCTCAGCCTTTTATTTCCATGTATTTTCTTCTTCAACCAGTTCCATCATCTGCTTGTAGTAGTCCCTCTTCTTAGAGCAATGGAGTTAGGTAAATAGGTACTTAAATAAACACTAGAAACTAATGCCCTGATCCCAGCTAATTTTAATAAGGACACTCAGGAGGATAAAGAATCAAGAGTAGAAGTATTAAATAAAAAGAAGTATAACATTTGTTCTTCTAAAAAAGTCAGGTCAGAATTGTTATAGAAAACATTCGTAACAGTGTCTAAGGAGGAATAGTCATAATAATAATGAGCTGACGCCAATGTTCTATCTTTCTCGTAGTAATTCCCTTAAATACTTTGCAGTGAGGGAGAGCTTCTAAAAGCAAAATGATCTTACTTTAAGATAGTTGGTAAGCCTTACTGAAATTTGAGATGAGGATGAGAAATGGACAGGGAGGACCACATAGGAAAGAGAGTAGAGAAGGAAATTCCAAGTAAGCAGAGGTAAGGAGATAGCTGCAATATGACAGGATTTTATAAGCCAATCCTTAATTGGGAGTTCCATTGAAGGGAATATTGCACTTCTAAAATTTACATTGCAGCCAGAAAGCCTCTTTGCATATTAAACTTACCTTTAGAGTGACTTTTATAGTGTGATCAGAAGTATACAGACAGTATCCAGCCAAGACTAGGGCCTAACCCAGCAATAGGCACAGAGCTCCTGAATTGCAAGTTTTTGGTGCCTATCAACATATACATTTTTTAAAAACCAGGGAGTTAAGTTTCTGTTCCATCAAAAGACCCAGTGTTTTTTGTGATTATGTTATGTGAAATCTAGAGTAAACTATAAGACTCTAGTGACTAAGAATCAACTATTAGTCTTCCAAAAATAATATGAAACAAGAGACCAAAGTAAAAAAATCAGGAATGAAGTCACAAGAGAAGCATCATGTGAGAAAGAACCACTCCTTTTAGTCTCTAAAATTGGCCTTTTCCTGCAGCATCTTGGATATTTTTTGCCACATATACTTGTGAAATGCAGCCTGCTACTTGGGATCCTCTTCCAGCTAATAGTATTAGTATTTGATTGAAATGACATAAATTTAGGCTTCTTAACTGAGAACCTTCTCTAACAGGAACATAAACCTCAAGCAAAGTGATAGAACCAGCTCAGTAATGTTAAGCAAGTCTTTCTAAGTGCTTTTCATAATGTGAATTTAATATCTTCTAGACTAAAGGGCAGGCCTAGATCCCTCTTTAAAGAAACTAAGTGAAACATGTCTGGTTGATTTGACAGTAACTCACAGGGCCATTAATTGACAGTCACTAAGTGGGGGTATTTACATGAGTTAACTCCAGAGTTAACATTTAATATTTAGGACACTTGCCCATGACTTTTGCACACACAGCTGTCTTCACTGGGACCTTTCACAAAGAGACCAAGTGAGATTTGTCGAGGAGGGCTTGTTTTTGCCAGTTCTCTGAGCCCCATTATCAATTCCTACCACTTGGAAAGGACCCAAGTGAGCCCTCTGTGACAGGAGATGACTTTTCAGGGAATTTTGGTTTTCTTAGCAATTCCAAAATTTGTAGGTTTTAATTTGCTGTTCCTATGAAACCACTTTCCTTCAGCCTTTCTTTTCTTTTCTTTTCTTTTTTTAATAGCTTGACATGGCAACTACAAGGGTCCACCTTGCAATCCCTGCCATGTGGATTAAGGATCAGGTGTGTTTCCTTTTGAAGCTTATGCTACAGCAGTGTAAGACCCAGTACGAGCTGGGGAAGCTTCTACAGTTGTTTGTTGGAGCAGAGCATCTCTTTTTTGATGGTAAGACAATCCTTACAGTTATTGTTAAGAAGTTAGCTTCTTTAATCTTTCAAATATTTTAGAAGGACAGTTAGGAAATTAAAATGTATATATATATTTATAGTCTATAACTGGGTATGAAGAAGTTACAGGTAACTTCATGTTGAGGTTAAAATATTCAAAACAGGGCTGGGCATGGTGGTTCACGCCTGTAATCCCAGCACTTTGGAAGCCTGAGGCAAGAGAATTGCCTGAGTCCACGGGTTCGAGACTAGCCTGGGCAACACAGTGAAACCTCATCTCTTCAGTAAATCAAAAAAATTAGCTGGGCGTCGTGGTGCATGCTTATGGTTCCAGCTACTTGGAAGGCTGAAGCGGAAGGATTGCCTGAGCCCAGCAGGTAGAGGCTGTGTCCTGGAGTGTGCTGTGGCCTTGAGCTCCAGCCTGGGTGACAGAGTGAGACTCTGACTCAAAAAAAAAAAAAAAAAAAAATATATATATATATATATATATAATATTCAAAACACAGTATAATAGCACAAAACGAATAATACAACTAACCTCATTCTAAGCAGTTGTCAAATAGCCACACTTCTGCTGGCTAGCTTCTACATTCATTATCATTCTTCTCGCTGGGAAGTAACCTTGACATGTCATCATTGCTCAGGATCACAAACCTTGTTTGAGGAATGCATAATTCATTTTGAAGGTTTCAGACACAAATTGTGCTTAATTTTTGCAGCTCCTTCAAGACATTGGCAGTCTCTAAGCTTGTTGCTGGTTGAATCAAATCAATAATGTCTTACTCTCTTTTCCACTTGTTTGATGATTTCAAGTTTTTGTTAAATGATAATGTTGTTCCTTTATACTAGATTCTGACATTTTCAGAATAATTTCATTATTTTCTCACACTTAAATTCACACATGTTCAACTGGAGAGTTCACATTAGCACAGAACACTGACAGAATGCTAGGCTCAGTGCCACATGTTGTAGGCTGTGGTCTGATGACTAAAAGGAAAGAGGGGTGTTTCCAAAACACAGTGAATACAGGATGGTACTTGTCAGTTACTGTGCACACCAAATGATAAATCCTTTTAATATATAGGTATTTTCATTGATCTGTAGTCATTTTAACTTTTTCAGAAATGAATTTCCTGTTATTTTCCATAGGTAATTTATCTTTAACTAATTGCAAGGATTGACTACACTGCTAACCATTACTATAATACTTTTATTCTATAATTAAATTATCTCTATTTTATAGAATATATGTGTTGTGTGTGTATATACATGTATTATATGCTTAGGGAACAGGAATGTTTTTTAAAAACCCATGTTTTATATGATGCCAGCAAAACCCAGCATGCCATATTGGTGGTTATGTGCAGGGTGTCTCACTATCTCCAGACTACCTGAATCAGATCACTGCCTAGCCAGTCACATTGGAAATAGTCTCCTATGGAATGTTTCTCATGTCCCTTCCTTATGGTAGGACATACATAGACTCCATGGTCATTTGGGAGTGGGAACAAACCCAGCCACATAAATTGTTGGCAGATAATTTTTAATGTGACTAAGGATAATAATTTCCCAGGGATATCAGGAAGAACTCAGCTGGGTATCCCTGGTTTAAGTAGATAGATATCAAGAGGTGCAATTGATGCTCCATTCTGAATACAAGATGCCACATTAGAGCCTAGGCTATTGGCCAGCTGCAGTTTAAACTGTCCTACAAGTTCTGTGTCTTTATCTACATGATGTCAACATCGAATGAACAAATGACCAACCAGTCAAATAAATTTAATCAAGGTATGAGATAAATCCAGAAAGAGATGGAGCTAGCCTGAGTGAATAACTAAAATCTTCCCAAGGTTGCTGCATTATTACTACATAGAAGGTCACCAATGGCCAGGCACAGAGCCTCACGCCTGTAATCCCAGCACTTTAGGAGGCTGAGATAGGAGTATTGCTTGAGGCCAGGCATGCGAGACCAGCCTAGGCAAGATATCAAGACCTTATCTCTATAAAAAAATTTTTTAAACTGCATTAGGAATGTAGTCCCAGCTACTTGGGAGGCTGGGGTGGAAGGATCACCTGAGCCCAGGAGGTTGAGACTGCAGTGAGCTGTGATCATGCCACTGCACTCCAGCCTGGGTGACACAGTAAGATCCCAACTCAAAAAAAAAAAAAAAAAAAAGCTACCAATTTCTGCCCTATATATAAAGCCAGATGTGTAGATTGAATTCATGTGCTAATTTGTAACAGTGCTTAGTATAGGACAGGCAGGTTCAACTAGACTTTACCAGTAACGATTTTGCAGAGCCATTTTTCGGTGTCTTTGGTATACATGAGCGTTACCTTATGGCTTCTTCTGTTAGTCAACCAAAGTAGAAAAAGTGGTTTTTGTTTTCCTTTAACCACATTGCTATATATTAAACATATATATTTCTCCCAATATTTGAAATGTCATATATACCATGGTGGCACTTTATTGATTAAACGTTTATATCTTCTTCTCTTTGGCACAGGTCCAGATGTGAAGAAGCTGTGTGCCCTTAGCCAAATTTTGAAGGATACATCCATTGCCATTAATCATTTAATTATTACCAGCTACAGCATTGAGAATTTTCAGCATGAATGTAGATCTATTTTGGAAAGACTGCAGATAGATGGACATTTTGCTTTGGCCAGGAGGGTAGCAGAATTAGCTGAGTTACCTGTGGACAACTTAGTTATTGAAGAGGTATCATTAGTCTTTAAAGTTATTTAAATTCTTAGCTTTTTATACCAGCGTTAAACAGAATCAAATGAGGTATGTAATTTATAGAAGACAAAGCTTTTTTGTTTTTATTTTTATTTTTAGAGTCTCTCTCACCGAGGCTAGAGTGCATTGGCTCAATCCTAGTTCACTGTAACTTCAAACTCCTGAGTTCAAGTGATCCTCCTGCCTTAGCCTCTCAAGTAGCTAGGACTACAAGCACACGCTACCATGCCTGGCTAATTTTTAATTTTTTTTGTAGCGATGGGGTCTCACTATGTTGTCCAGGCTGTTCTCAAACTCTTGGCCTCAAGTGATCCTCCCACTTTGACTTCTCAAAGTGCCAGAATTACAGGCATGAGCCACCATGCCTGGCCAAGGCATATTTAACTTTTAACACACACGTTACTTTCAGAAATGGACGTGCCTAGGCCATTTTTGAAGAATATACACTTTATTTTTATTTTATTTAGAGACAGGGTCTCGCTTTATTGCTCAGGCAGGAGTGCAGTGACACAGTCATAGCTTACTGCAATCTTGAACTCCAGGGCTCAAATGATCCTTTAACCTCAGCCTACCCAGTAGCTGAGACTACGGGGATGCACCACCATGCCTGGCTAATTTTTTATTTTTTGTAGAGACGGGGTCTAACTCCTGGGCTCAAGCTATCCCCCAACCTTGGCCTCCCAAAATACTGGGAGTGCCAAGATTACAGGCATGAACCACCACTATGTTGCCCAGGCTGGTCTTGAACTCCTAGGCTCAAGCTATCCCCCCACCTTGGCCTCCCAAAATACTGGGATTACAGGCATGAGCCACTGTGCCCCGCAGATGTGTGATTTATTTATTTATTTGAATCAGAATCTTACTCTGTCACCCATGCTGGAGGGCAGTGGCATGCTCATGGCCACTGCAGCCTCAACCTGCTGGGCTCAGGTGATCCGTCTGCCTCAGCCTTCTAAGTAGCTGCAACTACAGGCATGTGCCACCATGCCTGGCTAATTTTTCTTGATTTATTTTAGAGATGAAGTCTCGCCAAGTTGCCCAGGCTGGTCTCTAGCCTGTGGGCTCAGCAATTCTCTCACCTTGGTCTCTCAAAGTGCTGAGATTATAGGCGTAAGCCACTGTACCCAGCCTGTGTACTTTAAATGTAAGGTCAGCCTGAGCCGGGCTCGGTGGCTCAGCCTGTAATCCCGCGCCTTTGGGAGGCTGAGGTGAGTGGATTGCCTGAACCTGCGGGTTCGAGACCCACCTGGGCAAATTGGCAAGACCTCATCTCTACAATAAATCAAAAATTAGCCGGGCGTGGTAGCGCGTGCCTGTAGTTCCAGCTACTTGGAAGGCTGAAGTGGAAGGATCACCTGAACCCAGCAGGTCGAGGCTGTGGTGGCCTTGAGCATGCTACCGCACTTCAGCCTGGGCAACAGAGTGAAACTCAAAAT
>CAUYQG010054187.1:0-64323 GCA_963574415.1 Tarsius wallacei | reverse complement strand
ACCCAATTGTTGCTGGCCTAATTGGGCCTCATATTTCTCCACATAGAATTCTCATGAATAGTTTTGAACAAAAGTTTTTTGACATATACTTTTATATATCTTGCATAAACAGCTAGGAATAAAATTACTGAGACACAGAGTAGAGGTGTTTTACTTCATGAGAAACTCCCAGTTTTCCACAACGGTCGTGTCATTTCACACTCCCAGCATCAGCGTGGCAGGTTCCAGTTACTTCTCATTCTCACGAACATCAGGACTGTCTGCCTTTTAAATTTTAGACAGTCTCATGAATGTGAGGTATTTTGTTGTGATTTTCTTTATATTTTTAAAAATTGTCATTCTTAAGCCTGGATCCCGCGCTTTGGGAGGCTGAGGTGAGTGGATTGACTGAGCCTGCAGGTTCGAGACCTGCCTGGGCAACTTGGCGAGATTTCATCTCTACAATAAATTAAAAAAATCAGCCGGGCGTGGTAGCGCGTGCCTGTAGTTCCAGCGATTTGGAAGGCTGAGGTGGAAGGATCGCCGGAGCCCAGCAGGTCGAGGCTGCGGTGGCCGGGAGCGGCCACTGCACTCCAGTCTGGGTGACAGAGTGAGACTCCAACTCAAAAAAATTTTTTTTTTTAATTGTCATTCTTTTACTGTCCTGAAATAACATCCACAGATAATATGCCCTAATTATATATATAATTTGAAAAACAAATCAAGATAATATCCTAGCTATAAAGAAGAAGTAAAAAGAAAGTAATAAAGCAAAATAATATGTAATTATATATGAACTCAAGTATCACTACAGGACATTTACAATGCTGAACAATTGCTCCTATGGGTAGAATCGCCATAAAGTCAAAAACTGTGAATGTATACAATGAATACATTGTCTTGGTAATTCATGTATGAGTCATTGTAATTGGTGATGCTATTTTTTTAACATTGAAATGCTCTTGATGAATTTCTCAACACAATAAAGCATAATCTTTCCTCAATTTGCATGCTAATTGCATTCTTGCAATTAAAACTTTGCAAAACAAATGGAATTTACACACAAAATGGAATTAGGCTCTGCACTCAGGTGGTTATATGTGAGCTTTTCACAGTTATAGGTGTCTAGAAGAACATTAGAAATTCAGGACAGTTTTTTGTTTTGAGGAACTCACACCAGAAACTATCTAGTGTCCCTGGCTCCTATCCACCTGATGTATTGTGACAGTCAGAAATGCTCTCAATGCCTACCAAGAACCAACAGGCAAAGCTGTGAAAACTTTCCTGGTAACTGACCTAGAACATGTAGATCAGTTAAAAACATGCATTACTTACATTAAGAAAGTATAATTTCCCCCAAATTACAGATAAAATAGTTAGGGATCACAGGTTTGGTGATTTTTGTTCAAGCTCCCACATTTAGTAAAAGAGCCTATTATTCCAATTCTCACCATTTCTTCACCAGTCTGACCAACATGTCATGTATTTTCATACTACACAATGTGTTAAATTTCAGTGGTGAACTAAAAGATTAAGTGTTAAATATCAAATCTTCACTTTCCTTATGCTCAGGCTCCCAGGGGGCTGGTGCAGAGAGTACAGGTTCATTATTGGCTGAGCACCAATGTCAGAAAGAGAAAAACTCCCATTTAAAAAAAAAAAACAAAAAACACATATGCACAGAGATGCTCCCTGTCTCAGACAGAATCCCGCACAATTAGCTGATGACAGCAAGGAAAGGAACAAGACATTAAATGCATACTTTTGAGGATTTGCCTGTCTCCTTTAACATTATTGTCATGGGCTTTAGGGTCAGTAGTTACCTTTTAAAAGGTAAAAAACTACCTTTGAAACACCTTTAGTAGCAGATCCTAATCTTTTAAAGGACTTTAGATAGAGATGATTTACTGACATTTAAGAAACAAAATGTAAACACCAAAAAAATAGTTTCAAATTAATATCAGCATAATCAAGAAGGTTTTCAAAAACTTTATCCCAAAAGTGTAGGTGGAATGTGTTCTGAACCCATATTTTCTAAAGAGCCTGAGCCCCACCATTCTATTTAATGGGCAAATAGAATGAAGCCATATTATTGCTAGCCCCACCCAAATGCCACTGTATTTGGATATAATTCACTTTAGTTTCATGATTCTCTCACATTTAGATATGTTTGGACTAGGTATGATCAAAGTCAATAGCTTATTTTTTAATGTTGTGCGCATGTGGCAACAGCTCCCACCTTAGTAATGTCCAGGTCCTTAATTGCTTTAGTTCGGCAATGTGCTTGGGGCTAGCAATAATATGGCTTCATTCTATTTGCCCACAAATGCCCTCATTTTGGCAATGAATTTGGTGTTACCTGAAAGTACCACATCGTTCCATCTCCAGGCATTTCTACCTCATGGTCCCGAGAATGAAGACCAGGGAAGCCTTGATCTGTAAGGACGAGGATGAGGTGAGCAAGGCATTGGTCTCGTGCAAATTTTAAGGAGGCACCAAAACCCAGTCATCAAAAGAAATATTTGAATGCAATGTTTTTAAAAATCGAGAGTAATGTAAAATCTGTAATTAGCAATGTCAACATTTTAAATAATTCCTGACCTTCCCTTGGCCTCAGGCTCCCATTTGGCTCTGCTCTACACTGTTGCATAAAATGTTTGGTTTATTAGCCCTCCTCGGCTTTACCTTATCCTTAAACTTTCTCTAGCATTTTCCCATCTTTTACTACTGGAGAGGAGTATGTGCACCACTGGCCCAGCTCACTCCCTCCCTTTCCCACTGCAGATGCAGGGCTTGAATCACACACACACACACACACACACACACAGTAATTCTGGAGAGGCACTAGGACCTACTGGCAATCACTTCTTTGCTTCAGTACAGGAAGATCATCTTCTCCAAAGCCAAACTGCATTTAAAGTACAGAAGCCAATTACTTTAATGTTTAGGCGGATTGATTCAGGATCTTTTTAATCCAGTATGTTAGGCCGAAATCTCCCACTGGGGCCTCCAAAATGTTAGGTCAGACCAGACAGGACTGTCTACAATCCAGTGTCATGCCAAAGATGCAAAGAATTGCACAAAAATTAGATAGGAAAATATAGTTTATTTGAAAAGTAAATTGGAGAGAGGATTCACCTCCCTAAGGTCGGGGAGGGGGCCAAAGCTAGGAAACATGGCAGCCATAGCTCAAAGAGCCATATGACTAGACCAGAGATTAACAAAGCAATGACCATGGTTGCTTGAGGTTGAATGCTTTTAAACCTTCCCTTTGATGGGGGAAGGTCATTAAGGTGATTGGGTGGTAGTCTACTCCACATCATCACAGAGGGCAGGTAAACACAGGTGCTGATGTCAGGCAATGGACAGCAGGCAAATGGGTGGGCCAATCACATGCCTGCTGTCATGTTGATGGGGTCAGGCCACGAAGGGTTGATTAGGTTAACCTGTTTACAAAACAAGTTGGGAAGGGGGTTGTAAAACAATTATCAATCGCAACTTCTGAGAAACCAGTCCTTGGCGAGTGATTAACGGTAAATTAAAGTGAACTGCTAGAAAAATATGACAAATTCTAGGCAGTATTAAAATGGCTGCTCATTGAATATATTGACTCCATCTTATGTCCTTTCACAGTGTACAGTCTAGAAATTTGTATTCCTAAAGACACACTGAGCACAAACATTCACACTGAGACCACTATCCTGTCCAGACCATCTGCACATAGCCCATTTATCTTTCCAACCCAAGTGCAGAAAATGTTTTTCCCCTCTTTTTTGTACAGCTTTAGCAGCGATAGTCTCATGTCTTGAAAACCTAAGTGTTGTGTTATGGGGATTCTTTCATTTTTCCTTCCTTCCTTCTTTTCTTTTCTCTTTTTCTTTCTTCTCTTTCTTCCCTTCCTTTTCTTTCTTTTCTTTTCCCTCCCTCCCTTCCTCCTTTCTTTTCCTTTCATTTCCGTTCTTTCATTCTCTCTTTCTTTCATATTAATGCCACTTGGGGAACATCTAATCAAAGTAAACCACTTCTGAGTCTGACCTCAGAATTCCATCTTTTAACTTTGGCACAAATCACAACAATTTAAGATTATGACTGTCTTTTTACCTTTTGAGTTAAGATCAACTAACATACTTAGAGCTAACACCTCTTTGGCAACTTCCATGTCCTCTATATAACACATCCTCAATATTCTAACCTCATAATTTATTAATTTCACTAACACTATTATTTCTACCCCACTTCAGCCACCTCTTACCTGAAAGAACCACTCAAGGCTTGTCATGATCTGAAAGAATTTCTCAGAAACCTTAGTCTCTTACTCTTTTCTTCAATCTCAGTCTTCCATCATTCCAATTTTCTGTCTTTCATTTTCCATTAGGGATTTTCTTAGATTTTTTTTTTTTTTTAAGATTTCTACTCTTCCATTTCTCCCTACATGTATGCTTCCTTTGAAGCACGGATTTTTTTAATCCAGTTTAAATCCCAAGATTCATCATTTTAAACATGTTCCCCCGCGTCTTCAACTTGATTTCATTTATCTATCCAATAAAATGTTTTCATATAGAGTCTCTATGAAGCTATAAATAGTAAGTCCAATAAGACATAGCTTCTGCCCTCCTGCTGGTCATCTCAAGTCCTTCTTTTGAGAAGATTCCTGGGCCATCCCAATTCCAAGTTATCTATGTCTCTCCTTTGTGGCCTGGTGCAGTCTTGAATTCCTCAAGAAAAGAGACTGCATCTCCCATCCCAGGATTCCGCTTCCTAGCATGTGAACTATATAGTTTGGTTGGGAACAATCTGACTAAATGTAATTTGACCAAATGCATAAAGCAATTTGTCCAACAGGTAAATTTAGGCAGGATATATATCATTGTAAATATTTCAGTTACTGGTTTTATAATTTTAAAATACTGGTGCACGGAGATTGAGGTATATGTGTGTGTGGCAATTTCCCAAAACTTTGCATGTCTTTAGGTATTTTAATCAATGTTTTCTAAATTTAGGGGAGTATTCCTTTTGTCACATTCATTTTCATTTATTCCAACCTACATTTCTGACAATTTGTGTATTTTTAAAATTTGCAGTATGTTACAAAACAGTAGCACAAAAGGACTTATTCATTTATACATTCAATAAGTGTTTACAGAGAGGCTGCTCTCTGCTAAGCATCATTTCAGCACTAACAACAAAGTTGGGGAGCAGACAGACAAGGTCATCACCAAGTGCATAGTCTCGTGATCCCACTTTTGAACAGAAATGACTACCAAAGGGTCGGGGACTTGTACAACCAGATATCAACGTCTGACATGTCTAAGTAAATGGGATGATATATTTTCTAATGCACTTTTCCACTTTGAGTTCCCTGTATAAGTGAGCACTGCTTTTATCTTAAATAAGAAAATGTCTATACTCAATAAGAATGCTATAAAAATCGGAGATTTAGGATTATTGGAAGGTTTCTTTCTCTTTTAAAGAAAACCAAATCAGTTTTCAGCTCCATCCTGTTCAAAGTCATATCTGAAGAACTGGTACATTACCTTGAAATTGATAAAAGCAGGAATATTTGTGACCTGGGAATCTTACTGGTGTTTTAAACATATAGTTGTAATAGTAAAAAACCTGTTCATTTACAAATGGACAGAAAGTAGCAGGTGAATAGTTTTTCAACAATATGTGTGGTAGGAAGGGGTTAGTGTGCAGACTGCAAGTGTGGTATGAATCACAAGAGCTTTGCTCCCTCCTGCTACTTAGCCTTCCACGATATGGCTCCCACATCTTACTTTCCGGTAGGCACCTAACAAGTATTGTTCTCCAGGAAACTTACTGAAAAAAAAGATTAGAAAATGGACACTAATTTAGTGAATGTGATTTGGTAATTAGCCTAAAGATATTGAGGGAGAGAACAGTGGCAAACATGATTGGTCAAAATGCCTAGTTTATCAAAATTGTCACTTTTCAGTTACTAGTTTTGTTGTCTTGGAGTTTTATTTTAGGATTGGTATACCGGTGCATCATGAGGTAGCCTCACAACCCTTTATCTTGGTTAAATACTGGATTTTTACCTTTTAAAAAAAACTTAAATTTTAAAAGATTTTTTTTAATGTTCCCAACTTATTTACAGCCATCGATCCCATGATATATTGCTCATTATGTAAAATTTGGAAATAATCTAAATGCTCAAGAGCAAAGGGTTTTCAGAACTAAACACCCTTCATCTTTGTGCGGGGGCATGAGGAAGTCAAGTAAACGAATGAGGATACTGACTGCCAAGGCAGAGATAGCACCACAGTTGTGAGAGGAAGGTCTGGGAAGTATTTATTTTTAAGATGAGTAAATGCATAGTAAAAATGATCAATGAATAGGAAAATAAAATAAAACAATTATTTAAAAACCTATCATGTTAATTAAACGTGTAAGGAAATTTTTAAAAAACCTTTGGAGTGACTAGACCTCTCTCTCTGTTTCCCTGCCTTTCTGCCTCTTGTTTATTCAATTTTTTGAAAATGTTACTAGTGTATGTTTTCTTCATTTGTCATCCCTTAGAGGGTAGACTTTTCCAGGAGTATCGATCTGTCTCTCCCTCCGCCCCCCGCCCCTCCTTTCCCACCCACTGTCGTTTTTTCTCCTCACTTGGTTCAGTATTCCTGGACTATTTAGCTGCATTACAGGATGAATATTATCCAGATGCAACTTCACGTGGATGTTTCAGGACCATGGACAGCGCACTCCCCATATAAGAAGTGGGGCGCCCTCATGCGAGGGAGTGATTTTGAAAGTTTCCTCTATTACAGAACACACTTGCTGGAGTGGCTACACATATACGGGAGCTGGTGGGAACATTACACTCAGGGCTGAGCTGGCTTTTTCTTCTTTCCTTCATGGAGGAGGGAGAGAGGACATTAACATCACCACGAAGAAAGACTGGATAGTAGTACTCAAATACATTAAATAAACTTTCACCTTAACAATAAAGATTGGCTCAATAAGTTGGTTTATTTAACAGATCTTTTAAAGTGATCATTCTCAATCAACAACTGCAAATGTGTGGGGGTTTTGTTTGTTTTTTTACTGTGCTGTTTATGGTGTCATTAAAAATAAAGTTCTTAAAAGTCAGACCAAAAAACGACTGTGAGCTGAGATTCAGTCACTAACATATCGTTTTAGATGTAAAATCTAAAACACTGTTGGCCATTTTTTTTTATGAGAAAAATATAAAAGTCCTTTGGCGAGTTTACTCAGCAATTAAAATGACCCTGTCACCCATCCTGACACAACTTGACCAACAGAAGCCTGAAAACTGAATGCCGTATCTTTTTGTCAGCATTCTTTCAGTTACCCTGATAGAGTTCCTCAGGCAGGGAACAAACTAACATCACTCACATTTATATATTTTTATGTCCCACACTTCATGTCCCTCTCGGTCTTCCCTACCAATCATGGTCTCTTTCTAAAATTACTCCCTAGAGTTGTTGAAGTGTGATACACCTTGACCCAGATCATACAATGCCTCCCACTTTTGCTGCCTGACATGTATGTTCTCTGAAAGACAAGCACTGTGAGCCGTTTGAGATGGTTCACCTAATTCTTGTTTGCACTTAATACCTAAATGGGCACACACAACGCTGAAAACCCACACTCAGCCTTTTTCTGGAATAGAAGAATGCATATCTTTGCTTCTTGGCACTTATCTCTAAGTTCGGAACAGAGCAATCATGCACTCATCCTTCTCACTGACCATTCTTCTTGGTGTTACCTCAACTGAGAAATGTTCACATAACCAATGAGATGTGTTGCTTGAGACCAGCACTTGCCCAACTTTTTCCCTGAAGCACTCCTGCTAGCAAAAGAGCATGAAGTAATGTGGAATCGAGGAGCATCATTCAAAGTTGTAGATGACCAAAAAAAAAAAAAAATTATTGTAGCACTTATGCTTTATCCTTAAAATATATTAGTTTTTCATTCGATTCCATAATTCATTCACTCAGCAAGTATTAGGTGACTACTGTATGCCAAGTAGTGCTACAGAAATACAGTAATGAATAAACACTTATTAACTTAATATTTTTACGCAAGTAGAAAAACAAAAATGTTTTTGAATCCAAGAGCAAAACTGATCAAGAATGGGCTTCAAGTACCACTGGTCATGCCATTGTGCATCCTGTGAGCAAGTCTGCACCCATCTGAGAAGCAGCTTGGGTTAACTCCTAGATTACAAAGCCAACAGTAGAGTTAATATTTACTCCACGTGAAAATATTGGCAGTGTCATTATAACTAACTGAATTGTCTTCATTTACCATTGAGTACCACTTTTAGAAATGGCAAAGATAGAAATTCACTCCAGTATCTGGAGGAAATGTGCAAAACTAGTCCTTAAAAATCAGGTGAAGGGGGCTGGGGTACCATTCCTGACACGTCAAAGTGAAGTCTGCATTGACTTCAGCACCACATCGCTCACCATTGCTTTTATTAACTTTAATTGAGCGGTTCTTATGTGTCTGCAGATGAACTTCAAAAAGGATATCTTTACTAAAAAATGCAACATCTCACATAACACAAACTCACTGCATATCTTTGTTGAATATGACTGTTATTCCATTCTATTGGTCTGGGATCAAGGCTGACCAGAACATTCCCTAAATAGTATTGCATTCCCCAATGATAGTTTTATCTTCTATAACTTGCTTTCAGTGATAAGGTCTGACTCTAAAAATAAATGTGGAATTGACACTGCTGTTTGTGGGTATATGGCATATGTATTTTTGACTAAAACATGTGACTGGAGGCAGCTATTTATAATAGCTTTATAAACGTATAACAGCACAAGGGGTTTCCCACTGGGGCTAAGAGTCAGTCCTCCAAAACTGGTGACTAGATCACTTGCATGAAGCCTGGCTCTCCTACCTGGAGCCACCAAGCCAATTGTCCCCAGTTATTACAAAGGTCTTACGTTTGCATGGGTGTGAGTGTGTTTCTGTCACAGACAATGTACAGCCCCAAGGATTCAGACCTCTTCATACTGGTCAGCTGGAAAAGAGGTGGAGAAAAGGCAACACACGCAGCGCTCACAGCCACATCAGCAGTTCCCCTTCAGGGCTGTCATCGGATCATCTGTTGGACCTGTGTGAGACTTTGCTGCTTTAAGACTCAGATTTGGGAGCAACCCCTTTGGGTCCCCTCCCGCTGTGGGAGCTTTTCTGTCCTCAATAAATCCTGCTTTCTCACTTAAAAAAAAAAAAAAAAAAAAGACTCAGATTTGGGATCAGCGTTTATGAATCTCACCAGAGGCCCTAGGAATGCCCACCTTTAAAAAACCCCACAAATGACCCTGTTTCCAATACTGCTGTAAGACTGCTTCAGTTGGGCATGTGTCCCCTCCAGAAGCCATGCTGAGATGCAATCCCAGGGTGGTGGTGCCAGGAGCAGGAGCCTCATGGGAGGTATCTGGCTATGGTGCCAGATTCCTAATGAACACACTAAAATGTCTTCCCCTGTGGGGTGTGAGTTCCCTACTCCCACCAAAGCTGGCTGTACAGAGCCTGACACCTCCAATCCCTTTCTTGGTTCCTTCCTTGCAAGGTGACCGCTACATACAAAACGCCCCTTCACCTTCCACCATGAGTTGAGGCCTGAGGCCCTCACCAGATGCAGACACTCAAGCTTGAATTTTCCAGCCTTTCAGAATTATGGGCCAAATAAGGTTTTTTCTTTCTAAATTACTCAGCAACACAAAACAGACTAAGAAAGAATAAAGTCTGCTCTATTCCTGACCATAATATGGGCTTCTGGTTTGTTAAGACTTAAATTTACTGTTCCTGGTGGCAATAGTTCAGAAGGTTTAATTAATTCTATTCACCTCAGTCTTCTCACACTTTAGGTGACTGACACTTGGAGTCCAAAAGTAGCCAATGTCTCCAGCATAGAAATTCCATTATTCCAATTTCTTGCATAGTATATAAACTCACACATGTGCACAGTGGCAGGCTACCTTCAAGTCTTGGTATTATAGGCAGGATCTCTCTCCAAGACTAAGTGATTTTAAATATGTAAACTTTTCACCAATAAGAGGAACTGAACATTTTATATTTGAAATTTTAAGGTCAGTTTATTAAGTTCAATGATGAAAGCTATCAGAAGAATATTCTCCTGAAAATTATTTTTTTCCTAGAAAAAAGAAAGGAAATCGAAATCCTCTGAGCGCAGCCACAGATGCTGTGGCATTCTGGCCTCCCTGAAGGTGGGGACAGTCCATCAGTCGGTTGAGTCACTCTCGGGGTCAGCGGGGTTGTAATCTGGATAACCCTCATCATCCTCCAGCTCCAGGTCGTCCATTTCCTGGAACAAAGACTCGTCCACCTCCACATTGTTTCCAGCTGCAAAAGGCAAAAACGTTTCACTTCCAGTCTTCTATTCAGGAATAACAGAAGATACCACGCACTGGCAGTACCAAGAGAGGCTTCAACACCTGAGTGATGAAATCCAAGACTACCCCTGCCAAGCATATCAACAATGATCTATATTTGCCAAAGAGACTCCAACATTAAGAGCAACTTCATGTTTCCAGTTCATAGTCTAAAAATCCAGTTTAAAAAAAGCTTATTAGAATCATTATTTATAATGTGGCATGTTGTAAGTTGAAGACAATAATGGTATGTGTACTGGTTATCACTGACCATGGAACCTGTACCCAGAGTTTTCTCTTCCAAATGTGGCAGATGAGCACATCATTAAAGCTCAACTATACTTGTTATTTAATTGAGAGATTTGACTTGACCTTCATGCTCACCCAGGTCCCCTTTGAACCAATAGTATGCCTTTGGTTACAGTGTTTAAATCCAAATGTCCAAGGTCCTTTGGGAAACAATACCCAGGCTTTGCATCACTCTTTACTCTTCAGTGAGTTCCAAAGTAGATAAAAGAAGGATATTAAAGCACTTTTAAATCAACACAAACATAATATAAACCCACTAAGAAGAAAAGGGACCAGGAATGAGGCACTTGGAGATAGAAGTACATGTGAAAGCAGAGAGAAAAGACAAGACTGTTGAACACTTTTAACTGGAAGATGAGATTCCTGAGGAAAAATGCCTGGTAATGATGTGGAAGGTGGCCAGATGAGAGGGGCTGTGTCAGCTAACCCTTTCTCTAGGCAGTGGAGACCATCAAGGAGCTTAAGGATGTGAATTTTATGATTGAATATGGGTTTTAAAAATACCAGTTCAGAGGCACTGACTACAAAATAGGTAATGACACCAGAAGAGGCAGAGAGCCAGGAAAATAACTTAAGAGGCTGCCACAAAGTCCAGCTGAAAACGAGAAAACACTAAAACAGAAAAGAAAACTGCTGAGAAGACAGAGGAAGGATCAACGGTGGCTTCTGATAATGTCTAGAGCAGAAGAGACACTTGACCCATCAGAAAGGTAAGGAGTCAAGAGTGCAAGGAGACATTAAACTCCTAGAGCACAAGAGAGAAGGAGATGACACTGTTTGGAGCTAGAACTTCTCAGCAAAACAGGGGGTGAAATGAGACCCTAAAGGGAATCAAAGAAGATACCATTGGTGGGTTTCGTTTTGACTTTTTTTTCTTGAGATCATAAAAATCTTGGAGCAGCTGCTGCAGGGAATGTAATACTACATATAAGTAAATGCTGAGTGTCAGGGCCAGTCTAGATTAGCAAGCATTTAGCAGTGTGCCACGCAACACTGCCTCTTCACCATCTCCAGCAAGTAATCCCAGCAAGGTGGACACACAGGAGGTTAATGAAGGGCAGAGCTCTGGGGCACCATCAGCTGTGGCTGAGCAGGGAGCCCCCAGCTCAGGAAATATGTGAGCACCATCAACTCCAGGAGAAAGGGTACTGGTCAGTTCTCTTCTCTTCTGCATCCTCAGTGGCCAGGAAACTGCACTGAACATGCATAAGTGAATGGATGATGCAATGGACAGATGGAAGACCAAAAGATACAAAGTGACAGGAAACAACATAGCACAAGGCTCTCAACATGCCACAAACAGAGACAGCAGAAGGGAAGGCAGGGTTTGGTTAGAGGGATACCAGGGGTACCACATCCAAGGTTTCCACAAGCCCCATGGCAGCCTAGGGAATGTAGTTTTCATATATTGATTCAGAAACTTGAAGAAAGCAGGTCACCTGAGTCACAATAACCTGGTTTACTAGTTGTCAGAGGATAGTATAACCATTACTGTCTGTCTATTGCCATCTTTGATACTGCTTGAGTTATCAGAAAGTTTAAAAAATGCATTGCCATAGAATTACAATCCATTTCAAATGTACACATTGATCGCCCATTAGAATTTATTTTTCCAAATGTGTTTTTTAATAGCCTAGGGAAAACTCTCGAATTTTTGTGGTTTAACATTAAAGAGACACATTATATACATGTGGAACTCTAATATTATCTTACCATCCTCCAGAAACTGAATGTCAGATGTGTCAAGATTATGATCTGTTTCAAATAGCTGTTTCCCTAAAAGAAATAAACATGTTTAATGAAATTGCCTAGTATTCCTTCACCTTCCCTACAATCCTCTAAAAAATGTGGCAACACAAGAAAACATGTCTGAGAACCTGGTTTTCTGTGAATTTCAATCAATTTATGAACTCATTCAGTAGCCAAGAGGCATATGAAATGTACTTGCATTACAATGGAACAAGTTGCATACCTCATCAACAGGGGTACTTGCATAATCAGCGTTTGTATACCTAACCCTTAATTGTACCCCCCCATCTTTATAAAAAAAAAAAAAAAAAAAAAAGGAACACGTGAAAACTTCATCTACCTTCGAGTTCTAAAAAGCAAACGGGTTTGCCTGTATCACTTTTAAGACTTGTGACCCTGAATGTACCTCAGGATCAATTATAAATGTATATCAAAGATAAACCATAAAAATTAATTCTAAATTATGTATGAGAAAGTATCACCATGTAGATATGTTTTCTCTTTTTGTCTTGGGTGCTTAAGTATACCATTTTCTTATAGAAATCGTCTTGTGATGTAAGAAATTATATAGGAGGGTTTGGTGGGGACATGATGGGGAGAGGGGAAGCATACCACTTAATTTATTTTTTCCTGCTTGTTCTTCTTCTTTCATTCGTTTCTTTTTAATTTCTAAGAGTTCTGCATCAAACTTGGCCTTCCAATTTAAGAAATTCTCAATTGTAACAGGAGTGCCATGGAATAATTGCTTAGAAAATTAAAAAGACATAAATCACTAGATTAATGAGACAGCAGTTTAACAAATAAAACCTAATGTTATCTTTGAAACAAATAAACACTATCATTTTAAGAAAAACAGAAAAATTAATGTTTGGAATTTTGAAGTGGTTCATCTGATTACTGACCACACTGGCTCCTCTCACTGGTTTTGGCAACTTTCTCTGGAAAAGTTCATTTTCAATTCTTATTACAAAAAACAAAGACAGGCCGGGCTTGGTGGCTCAGCCTGTAATCCCAGCACTTTGGGAGGCCGAGGCGAGTGGATTGCCTGAGCCTGTGGGTTCAAGACCAGCCCTAGCAACTTGGCGAGACCTCGTCTCTACAATAAAATAAAAAGTAGCCAGGCATGGTAGCGCAAGTCTATAGTTCCAGCTACTCAGAAGGTTGAGGCAGAAAGGTCGCTGGAACCCAGAAGGTCGACGCTGGGGTGGCCATGAGCGTATGTGCCACTGCACCCCAGCCTGGGCGAAGGAGTGAGACTTCAACTCAGAAAAATAAAAAACCAAAAAAAAAAAAAGACAATTTTCTAATGTATTCACTGTCTTCACCACAGCCATTCATGGTTAAGAAGAAGGTGGCTGCTGTCAGTACTCACATGTTCTTAATATACATCAATTTATGACACCAAATCAAAGTTTTATCACTTCAAGGGTGCCTGAACGAGACATATTTGTGTACCTAACCCTTAAATGTACCCCTCAATATCACAATAAAAAATAATAATAAAAAAAAAAAAGTTTTATCACTTCATTTCAGAGTTCGAGGTTTTCTTTGCATTTAGTAACAATTTGAATCACTGTGGCTGGGTTTTATAATTCCAAGCTCTCTACCACTGGTGAAATCATTTCTATTTCTTGAACTTAGCGTACACTTGACTAACCTTTACTGATTCCTTATTTAGGCTATACCACCATTCAAACCAGGGACTTTCAAAATTTTACTCTTATTAAAACTTTAGAGAAATTGACAAAAAAACAAACAAACAAACTAAAAAACCTCAGCCAACCAAAAATAAATTTAAAGAATTTTTAAAAAACAAGGTTTTTAGACTTACCTTTTCAGCTTCTTCTGCTTCTTTTTCTCTTTGTTTCTTTTCCTCCTCTCTTCTAGTTTTTATCTGATCTACTATTTCATTTAATTTTTCTTGCACAGCTGTCACTAGAGTAAAGATCATTACCATACCAAGGTTTTCTTCAGACTATGTAACAAAAAAGCGATAAGAAACATAATACTCAGAAAAATAAAAATCCATACATTTATAACATGATTACTAATTCAGTTATACCATACAGTCAGACACTTCAAGAAATAATCATTGAAGACGTCAGTATAAATACTATCTTACTTTAAAAGTCATGTAAATTTGCCATATCCAACCTGAAACAGATATTGTATTTCAGCCAGTTCCGATTAATAATCATATGTAGAATTCAGCAAACCTTCTCCTATAGTAACTAGTAAAATTATTTTTCCAGCATGTTTTCATTATATTAATTCTTTCTGAGTATTTTAGGAATTCTGCCAATGAACTAAATTTTGAGGCCAGAGTGATTTTCTAATCTAATCTAATAAAAAAGAATGTAAGTATTTTTGCAATTTGTTTATCTCCTTTTTTTCTTTAGATTTGAAATGGTTGTTTTGAAACCAAATATAAAAGCATCTCCAACTCATGAAAGGTATAGAACTTAAAGGAAGTTGGTCATTTGTAGGAAGAATGATATAAAGCAAAGTATCTCATTTCTCCACAGAAATAAGATAGGGTTCCAATGAAGCAGACAAAAAAAAATTTTTTTTTCTCCAAAACATACTTGGCAGACTCTTGGTCCTAGAGGCAGAGATTGGCAAGTATCTCTGACATGGCTGGCCCCGGCAGCGGAGAGGGTGCCACATCTCCCAAGCCCTCCATGGACTACGCTTCAAGCTAGCTCCTGTAAGCCAATTCTGGGGCTTCTCTGTGATGCCTCTATGCTAAACATCCTAAATCAATGACTAATCAAGTCTTTTTCCTGAAGGCCAGGCTCATATTAAAACCACCTACTGGGTGCTGACTTGAAGTCCCAGTCAACACTGAAACCATCATCTTCTCTACAAAGCCTGTTTCTTGAGTCTCAATCTCCCCAAATCGCACCACCACCCACCCCATATGAACATCCCCATGCTATCATAAACTCCATCACTGCCTCTTATCCCTTCTTAAATGTCACTTAAATCCACCCACTGTTCTGTATAAACAGTTACTAACCTGGCTCGGAGTACCATCATTTTCAGCTTGGAAAACTGCAAGAAATTCCCAACTGATCTTCTTAAAACCTATGTGCTTCTCTTCCCTAACACCAACCTCCACATGCATTCAGAAGAGGGAAAGGGAGAAGAGGCAGAAGGAGGAGAGAGAGAGGGAGAGGGGAAAGGAGGGAGAGGAGAGAAAAGAAGGGAGAAAAGGGAGGGGGAGGGAGGGAGGGGAAGGGGGGAAAGGAGAGAGGAGGGGGAGAGGGAGGGAGTGGAGAGAGAAGGGGGAGGGGAGAGAGAGATAGAGAAGAGAACTAATCTAATTAATAAGCTGAAACATCATAAAACTGATCTAGTCAGTCTCTTGCTTAAAATCCCTCAACAATTTTCCAAACCAATCAGGACCAAGTCCATATTTTTAAACCCGTTTAAAAGACCTTTCTAAAGAAGGAAGGTAACAACTTCGAATTCTCAGCTAATTTTGTATGACTAGAAGTTCGGGAGAAATAATCTCTCTCCCACCCCAACGCTCTTTAACAAGCCTGTTCCTCCACACTGAAACTCCTCCTTCCTCAGCTCCTCACAGAAGCCTCCTCAGAACTTCAAGTCTGTGTCGACTCACGCTCCTATACTTCACTCATCACAGCATTTTCCACACAGATGATTTCCAGTTTCCCAGTCTACTTTCCTTGCCAGAGTGTAGAGTCTATGAGATCAGGGATGGTGTCTGTTCAGGTCACTCAACCTAATGCTCAACACATTTCAGTAACAAGTCCCAGTAGGGTGCCTTTATAAAAGTTAAGTATTCCAATAGAAGAGTAAGAAAATAACCATTAGCATGGAAACTGGAAAGCTCAGAAGTCATGCTAGCTCCACTTCACTAGTATTTAAAGAAATGCAAATTATAACTATAGACAGACACCACTTTCATCTTGTCATCATGTTTTAAAATTTCTAAACGAAAATAATGTCAGCAAATGTGAGATCACAGACACCTCGTGGCTTTGTTAAGATCATAAATTGGCACAACCATTATGATGGTCAATTGACAGCATGTATGAAATTCTGACGTATGCATTTAATCCAGCAATCCTTTAATCCAGCAATCCTACTTCTAGGAAACAGTAGAACAGTATACTCATCAGTTATTCATTCTTTTAATTTATTCAACAAATATTCAAGTGTCTATTAAAAATAATGATTCGTATATGCAATCATCCTGTGGAAGACAGATGGTCTGACCTAGGGTGGGAGAATGAGACCATGCATATAAGCCTAAGGAAAAAGTCTGGCACTCTATTACACCAAAATGCCAACAGATAGCTCTACCTGGCTGCGAGATTAAAATCAATCTTTATTTTCTTCTTCATGACTTTTTTTGTTTTCTGAGTTTCTGTCAAATGAATTTACTATTTTGATAAATTAATGGACAATTTGAGTGTAAATAAAATATTAAACTCATGGAAAAAGTCACTTAGATTGAATAATTTACAATAATGTGTGATTGACTGAATATAACATAACCATCCCAGCTTCTCTGTAATGTTCAAAAGGAAACATGTTAAGCCAAATGTTAAAATTAGCATAATTCCATGCTGGGTAAAAGAGTAAACAGGGCCCAGGATGAGCACAACTGACTCACTGATCTTCTTTCACTCCTCGTTCTCTAGTCGCTCCAGAGAGTTCTACAACATCAGCACTTGGGGACCACTGGTCCTTAGAATGCACATGTCACCTCCAAGATGGAGAGTTTTCTGCCAATCTTCTTAGAACAAAGGCAGGACTAATGTTAAGGTGGTAGAGTAGGAACTTCACTTGCCCTCCCTACTCTCTGCTCATGAGAACTCTCCACCCAAGCCAAGTGAACTCTAAATACCCGCCCAGCCCAGAACTTCCCAATATCCATTTTTTCTTCCACACCCCCACCCCCACAGAGGGGTCATAAACCATCACTGTGGTCTGTAAGTTTGAGGAGAAAAGTTAATCACCTGTCCTTTTCCCAGATTTCAGCCAGCCAGCCTGGAACAGGCCAGAGGGAGCAGGAGTTTTTATGTTTTAAAGAGCTACACATGGGACCAGACATGCTAAGAACCAAATCAAAACTGTTTTTGTACCTTAAAAGTACCTGTTGGACTTTTTACCATTTAAGAATGAGCAGAAAAGTCATGGGCCAACTGGTCAATATACTATTTACACATTTTGTAGTATTTTTTTAACTCTTGAAATTAATGTATAATATTTAAGGCCAATAAATGCCACTATAAAACATAAAACTGTTATTTCCTTACCTGTAATGCTAATAATTTTAAAATGTCTGAGACATCATTATCTTCTAGATTTTCCTGGGAGAATATTTCATAAAGAGGAGCTTCATCTGGGTATTTTTCACTGTATGTAAACTTGAGCGTGGTCTGCACAGCTAAGACACAAGATAAAAGTGTGATGTGAATACCTTAATAGTATAAAGGTAGATATCTTTGCTGAATCGGTGAAAAGCAGCAAAACAGATTTTCCTACAAAGCAAGCCAAGGTTACTAAAAAACCACATAGATAACACTAACATAACAACACATGCCACAAAGAGATAAGTGAAGTAAATCATATTTGATGATTATTTATAATACTACCTTTAGAAATTGTACATCAGTGACTTTTGCCCACTTTTCTACTAGTTTGTTCATTAAAATGGAATTTTTAGGAACACTTCTACACTGTTGGTGGGAGTGTAAACTAATAAAACCTCTGTAGAAAAGTTTGGTGATTCCTAAAACATCCAAAAATCAACCTTTCCTTTGACCCCCCAATCCCCCTACTGGGAATATACCCAGAGAAACACAAATGATTTTTCACCAGACGTCTCTAAATGTTATTTTTCATTTCAGTGTAATCTAAAAGTTATATTCTGGATTATTCATCAACGAGCAATGCCACACCATTTTGGAACCTATAATGACATCATATGAAGCCCAAACTTCTTATAAAGGCATGCTTTAAACAGTTTGAATAGCAGTCAGTATAGTATTTATTTTGTGCTTTAATGCATTATAAAAAAGTTCTTAGGTACCCATCTGCAAAAGTATATTGGTTATCAATTTAATAGTAACTGTTTTCAACACCCTTTTAATTCAGATTTCACTAACGTTTGAATGCCAACCTCTTTTTCCATTGTACAAGACAGATTTAGAATTACCAAGTGACACCATTAAAACTGGCTGTTAAAAACAGCTCCTGGCAGAATTTTGGTTCACTGGGGGGAGGGGAATGGGGCAGGATTATGGGGTTAACACCAACTAACGTAACATTTTAATCAAATTATCACATTAACTGATGGGGACTAAAGACTGAAATAAACTTCAGATACCACCCCCCAAATATCTGCCAAATTTAATTTATTTAATCTTAACTTATTGGCTTTATAGCTACTTTATTTCAAGCAAGAGAGAAATACATACAGCTGGGTGTATATCCAGTCCCGTTTATAACACCAAATGCTCAGTAAACAATCTAAATGACCAAAGACAGTAACAGCTATAGAGAAAGAAGTCAAAGAACAGCCACTGAAACATGCTGACATGTAAAGTCTTGCTCTGAAAAAATGTCTCCTACCTCTTCCACTGCTGCTGCATTGTTAATGTTTGTTTCACTTTTAAAAACCAAGCTTATTGTGCCAGACTATATCACCAATTTCCTCTTAACTTCTCTAGGAGTCATGTTTACACAAATATTATCTAGAAACAAACAAGATTCACACTGGATTTTAATACCACCTTAGCACTCTACTCCTGCAATGTCCAGCACAATAGCTGCAGAATGGGTGAATTTTTGAGAAAGCTCAGAAAAACTGCAGGTATTTTTTTTTATCATACTTACTTTCATCATTTTCTCCAGCCTCAGATGTCACAGTAATGGTAAAGCTGGGTGGATTTTCTGATAATACTGCAAGAAAATATACACAGAAGTTACTAACATGTGCTTCCAAATGCAAGTGCTTTTTCTTATTAGCAAATTATCACTTCCCAGCCCTGGAAACTAACTGGTCCCTAGCCTATATTTCCATTTCCACAAATACAGACTAAATAGAACACTGAAATGATAAAATGCCCATCACCTTTCTATTCAAATAGAGGGTTGTCTTTAATCTGAAAAATATATATATACTTATAGTAGATAACCCTCCAAGTTTTCCAAATCAACTGAAATAATTAAGTAGTTTATTTTTTTCAAAATCTCCATGTGTATATAGAAAATTACATCCTTAAAGAATCCCAAATGGAGTGGCAAAGAGTTTGATGTTTGTCAACAGAAGTTACTCATTGACATTCATGTTTCACTGACTTTTATACTTACATATTTTGAGGTATAACTCAGAATCTCCATGACAGACAAACAGCAAACACTAATTTGTTAGAGTTTGTGTCTTCTTGCTCTCTCTTTCTCTCACATTTTTCTGGAACTGAACTTTTATTCTTTCACAAATACTTACTGAGCCTCTACCATTTTTCATGGAATTATAAAATGACTTAGCTATGAATCTAAACATCAAACCGCTTGCAATTTATTATGTAATATAAGACATGTAAGTCAATATTTACATAAATGAAAAAGCTTTATACATCAAACAGCCTGTTATCTATCTAATATATCTCTTTTTATTATCTATTCCCCCATATGAACCCTGTAACAACCCTGTAACAACTCCTAGGTCAGTGCCTGGCAGTATCTAGAAACTCAATAGATATTGGCTCTATGGAAGAACTAAACTAATGGGATGAAAGAAAAACAATGACAAAGGACACCTGTACTCAGGACATCCGAAGAGTAAACAAGAGACCTCCAGGCCCAGGACGGCTGCTGAGCTCATGAGAAAAGCTCTTGTCTCACCCTGCCTGGGCAGCATGGCCCTGTCAGGTGGGCAGCAGCCCTGCAAATGCTTTCAGAAAGGAAACAGCAGTCGGGCTTGGTGGCTCAGCCTGTAATCCCGCGCCTTGGGAGGCTGAGGTGAGTGGATTGCCTGATCCCGCAGGTTCGAGACCTGCCTGGGCAACTTGGCGAGACCTCATCTCTACAATAAATACAAAATCAGCCAGACATGGTAGCGCGTGCCTGTAGTTCCAGCTACTTGGAAGGCTGAGGCGGAAGGATCGCCGGAGCCCGGCAGGTCGAGGCTGCGGTGGCCAGGAGCGGCCACTGCACTCCAGTCTGGGTGACGGAGTGAGACTCCAACTCAAAAAAAAAAACATACACACACAAAAAAAACAACAACAAAAGAAACAAAACCAAAAAAAAAAAAACCCAAACAAACAAAACCATTCAGTTACTTTCCCTTTTACGTTCTCACAGCATTCTGCTCTTACCTCCGTTTCCAGCACTTTCCAGAGTCAAAATTGTATAAATACCTATCTCCTCCCCTGGACTGTGAGTAGCTTGCGGAGACAGACTATTCATCTCCATCACAGTTCAAGAAATAGCTGCTGAATCTCTGACAAAATAAATGAGTATGTTCATTTCTAAAGGGGCAATGCTGTAACCTGAGAGAGAATAAAGGTCCCCTGGATTGTGAATCCAAAGGCTAAGTCTGCAGGTCTGTCGCCAGCAGGCTGTGTGGCCTTCAACGACTTCCTTTACCTCTCTGATCCTTAGTTTCCTCACCACCAAAGTAAAGGGGTTGGGCTTGAAGATCTCTGCGTTCCCTTTCAGCTGTGGTATCCTAGGACTGGGACCCTGGGGTGGGCCATGAGAGAAGAGACAAGGAACAAGCTGGTCTTCTCGTGCTGTCCCCCTCCCCCAGCCTCCCACATCACACCCAGAGGTGCAGACGCCACCGGCCGACTGTGCCGAGAGTCACCAGGTACAGCAGCGGGAGAGCTCACTGGGAAGGCGAGGTGGCAGACAGCAAGTGAGCTGCGGGCACCACCCTCCTCGTGGGAACCACCAGGGAAGGGACATCAAAGGGGCACAAAGAGTCCAACGGCCTTCTGGGGGCTGCAGGCCATCGGTGTGAAAGGGAGGCCAGCCGCTCTGCCAGCATCAAAGCCACCGAAATGCCTGTGGATCAGGAAGGGATTAGCTTGGGTCCCACCTACGATGCTCCTCTCACAGTTTCCCTGCACACCAGTCCCAGGCAAGCATTCTTGGCAGGTAAACAGGTGATTAACAGGCCAGTTCAGGAAGAAACCGGCAGCAACGAGAGCTGGGTCTCTGCCCAGCACATGCACTTTCTTCCTCCGGTCCTCCTCGCTCGGCCTCCTCCCTCAGAGAGCTGTCACCTCTGTCACCTCGTGGGGAGGGCACATCAGCACCAATCCCTCATCCACAGATTTCTCGGGGGCGGGAGGGGGGGCGGGGAGTGTCGTGATGGTGGGAACCTCGTCTACTCAGCAGCAACGAGGTGAACCTGGCATGAGAAATCAGACTCAAAACTAGAGCTGGCAACACATCTGACGGGGGCTGGTGGCCAGAGACAACAACACAGGCCGCGCGGAGTCACAAATGGCAGAGCACACCAGTCAACAAAGGGGGCCCCTGTGTTTTCTGGCCTGTTCTCTGAGGCCAGCTCATTTCACCCAGTCATAACACGGGTTTTGACAAAAGCTCAGAGCTGGGAAATGAGGCTTTTGTGTCTTGTCCCCCAGGTTATAGGTATTTTTATTGGAAGGTGCCTTCTTTCCTGGGGTGAATATTTTATTTTTCTTTGAGTGAGTGGCCCAGAAAGCAGAAGAAGGAGGAGTTTTTTTTTTTTTTTAGAGTCGTAGGGGTACATGTAAAGATTTGTTTCAAAAGAATGTTGTGTGAAGGTGAGGTTTGGGCTTCTGACGAGTCCTCTCCCCACCTGGTAGTGGACATGGTACCCAGTAAGTGGTTGTATGTCCCTTGTCCCCCCGCCTCCCTCCCTCCTGTAGCAATGCCCAGCGTCTGCTGTCCCCACTTTTGTGCCTATGTGCCCAACATTTAATGCCTGCTTATGAGTGAGAACACACAGTATTCATTTCTTGTTTCTGTGATCGTCCAGTTAGAATGATGGCCTCTAGCTGCATGCAAGTTGCTGTGGAGACCTTGATCTTGTTCTTCTCTATGGTTGCGTAGTATTCTCTTGTGTATACGTATCACATTTTCTTTATCCGGTACACTCTCACTCGGACATGGTTGGTTCCATGTTTTTCCTATTGTGAATGGTGCAGGTGACTTTATGGTAGAACGATTTATGTTCCTCTGGGTATATTCCCAGGAGTGAGATTGCTGGGTCGAGTGGTAGCTTGGTTTTAGTTCTTTGAGAAATCTCCACACTGCTTTCCACAAAGGCTGAACTACCTCACATTCTCACCAACAGTGTAGAAGCATTCCCTTTTCTCCAAGGCCTTGCCAGCACCTGTTGTTTTTTGACTTTTGAACGACAGCCAACCTGACCAGTGTAAGATGGTTTTAATTTGCACTTCCCTGATGATTAGTGAAGCTGAGCATTTTATCATGTTTTTTGGCTGCTTGGATGTCTTCCTTTGAAAAGTGTCTGTCCATGTCCTTTACCCACTTTTTAATGAGGTTATTCGTTGTTGTTGTTGATTTTTCTGTCCATTCATCTGAATTCCTTATAGATCCTGAATGTTAGGCCTCTGTCAGATGCATAGCTTGCAAATATTTTTTTCTTGAGTAAGTTGTCTCTTTACTCAAGAAGACTAGAAAAAAGGAGGGTGGGGGCTCTTAACCACAAGGAAAGTCCCTATGAGGGACAGAAAGGCAAGTCAAGAAACCTGCCCCAACAAGAAGCCAACTCAACCAAGAAATTCAAGGTGAAGGTTGGGCTCAAAAGTACAGATGTTCCTCTTTAGACTTCAGCAAAGATAGGACAACGTAGGGCTATTTTTTTTTTTTTTTTTTGCTTTAGAATGAAAACAATATCCAAGTTGGAAAGGCTTTGTTCCAAACCCTGTCTAATACATAAATCCCTTCTACAGTATCCCCAACCAGTGTTAACCCATTCTCTGCATCCTCATTTCTGGATCAGGAAGACGACTACTTGCCCTACCCACTTTGGGAAAGCTCTCATCATTGGAGGCTGAAACTTGCAATCCAGAAATGTCTACCCATTTTTCATCATTCCATACAACATAAACCTAATTCTTAGGCTATCGATTATCGTTGAGGTATAGGAGGATGGTCCTTGTATTTTCTCTTTCCAGGTTTAGAAACCCTAAAAATCATCAACCAAAATACCTCCCCATCCTGACTGTTTTCCTCTGGGCACAGGCCAGCTCATTTTTATTTCTAAATTCTCTAGTGGCATCCTTTAGAGCTCTGGCACCTGGCCCCTTTATATCAATGGTCTGGTAAGACAAAGTGACATACATGCCACTAACATTAGTAGAAGACACGATGTTCAGGTTTGTGAACCTGTGGATGACAGCAAATAGACATTTCTTTTGAGGTCTGACCCTGCTAGATGGGAACAGCATGACTATGCCTCTTTGGGCGTTCTCTATGCCCATCGTGACTATTTTCTCAGTGTGGACATGTCACACTGTAGGCTGGGGGATTCTATAACCCAAATCTGACTCTTTTCACACTCATTATTTCCAGGCTAAACATTCCTCCAGGCTCTTCTTGCACACCGGGTTGTCTGAGCCCAAGTGCAGAATTTTTCCCTAGTAAGCAGCTTGAGACATTTGAGTTTAGATTGCATCACCAACCTCCCAAACATCATGTCTTCTACCCATTTGATCAGGATAGATGCCATCATCATCTAATCAAACCACCGATCCAAAGGTTGAATGGAACAGGCCAGGGGCCAGGGCTCTAAAGGGTGCTACTGAGTCTTCTTTGCAGCCTAACATGTCAAGGAATCAGTGTTTTCTGGTGCTGCCTCATACGCAGTCCTCCTAGGCTTCACATCCACACTCTCAGTGTGATCTGGCCTTTGTAAAGCTGTTCATCCTTCCTAAACACAGCAATTTGCCTTTCCAAGACACACCCTTGTTCCAACCTTCCCTCCTGTGACTAGAATGCTCTCTCTTGTTTGTTCGTCTGGTGAACTCCTACACATTTTTCAGGTCTCAGCTCAAAGTTTTCCCTGCTGCGATGCCATTCTCTTCCCCATGTGTGGAAGTAGGTGTTCCTGGAGTATCCTGAATCACCCTCTCTGATAGGCCCAAACCTACTGAGCTGCAACCACCTGCCAGTCTCTCGGAAGACCAGGGTCAGAAAATGTGTGGTGCATCTGCTGTTTTCCCCTCTCCTACCCTCACAAACAGAAGAGGGTGCTAATCAATCACTCCATCCAGCCAGCTCAGTGGCTCATGCCTGTAATGCCAACACTTTGGGAAGCCAAGGAGGGAGGTTCATGTGAGACCAGGAGTTTGAGACCAGCCTGGACAACACAGTGAGACTTCATCTCTACAAATTTTTTTTTTAATTGGTCAGGTGTGGACACACATGCCTTGAGTCCCAGCTGCTTGGGAGGCTGATGCAGGAGGACTGCTTGAGTCCAGGAGTTGAAGGCTATGGTGAGCCATGATTGTGCCACTGTACTCTAGCCTGGGCAACAGAGACCCTGACTCTAAAATTAAAAGACTTAAAAAAAAACCCCAAAAACAATTTAAATGACTGTGTCCTGATAAAGCCTCAGAATCCTTCCCAACACAACACTCTAGGCAGTCACCATCAATTAACTGACTGGCTTTAACAGTCAAGTTGAAACCCTGTACACATTTCTCACACTTACCTTTGTATTGCTAGGCCTAGCAAAGTTTGTAGCATACAATTAACTTGATAAAGGTCTGCTGAACGAAGGACTTTGTTTACCGGGGAGCTAGCATTTAGAAATGAATTTTCCCATGTACATATAAGATCCTTATGTACAAAACAACTCTGGTAGTGACAAGCAGTAGCCATTTGCACTGACTGTGAATAGTATTATAGAACGATAATTGAGCATTAAGAACTTTTTCCGCCTGATTCTGAGCAGAGCTTCCCGAAAAGGCTGGCCTGATTGGTCTTGGTGTCCACAGCCCTCATCTGATACACATACATGCAGGGCCTTAGCGGCCTGGAACCAATTTGACTGCCTTCCTGGCTTTATGTATCCTAAATAGCCATTAGCTGATAGCAATTTTAGGAGGTCTGAATGCCAGGGTTGAAAACGGGTCTGCCAAAGTTTTATCTGTAAGAAATCTGTATTATGAAGATTGCTTCCCCATGGAACGCTCTTCAGAGGCAGTGCCTGAACCCAAAAGAAATTCCTGAAGAAACTCATTTATTATCACACTGTAGTGTTGCTACAGACAGCCCGTGGGATGAGGCAGCTGTGCTTATATGAAGGTCGAATAAGGGCCAGCAGCATCACTGACTCGTATTAATTGTGTGGTAATTAGCCTTCTTCATGTATCTCTACCTAGGGACAGGATATCCTAGGTCTTCCATGTCATCTAGTCTCCAACATTACTCTTGAAGTCACAACAGGCACAGAACAGAACTCGTCGATGAGGGAGGATAAGAAAATTAAAATAATTTGTATGCCTAACCCTGAATTGTACCCCACATCTTCAAAATAAAAAATTAAAAGAAAAAAAAGAAAATGAAAATAGAACAGTCTCCTTCCTTCTCATAAGTAACTTTCAGAAGTCTAAAGAATTCCTAGTACTATATTCAAACCACGTTCTGGGGCCTTGTGAGGACGTTCTGTAAACTAGAAGTGGCTGGTGGTACTTGACTAGAGGTAGGTGATCGATAAATGTTTATTGGATGGATGGATGGATGGATGGGTGGATGGATATGCAACTTCATCTATGGCATAGCTAGAAAACCAGATATTCTATCTCTTGATTAAACTGCTTAGAAACCAAAAAGAAAGAACCTGGCATGATCAACAAAGAGCCAACACTTCAAAGACAGCTCAAATTTAGTCATAAGTAAACTTACTAGATTCAAATTCTTCCACAGGCAAAATCTCTTAAAAAAATAATCTAAAAAATGATAAAGGAAGACTTTGAATTTGGCCATCAGAGCTAATTATGATGATTGATTTGGACGTATTTGCATACAGCATGACTTCCACAGCGGTACTGCAGGAACACACAGCCCTCCCTACTCAGGCAGAGCCCTGGGTTTTTTTTCCCCAGCTGGGAAACTATTGCCCCATCAGCTTCTAAACATATTATCGGTCACCTCCAGCTGGAAGAGGTCCCATGAGAAGAATAGTTTGGCCATTAGACATTTCTAGATTTTGCTCTGAGTAAAGGGCTCCAAACTTTCCATGCTTATTAACTCCCTGGCATCACTTAATCAGCAATACTAATAATAATAGCTGACATTTATTGGGCTGAGTTTGAACCAGGCATTATTCTCAGCATTACACAAGCGTCATCCCATTTAACCCTTAGGAGAGCCTTTGTATCATTACAATCATTGCCCACATTTCACAGATGAGGAAGCAGCACAGAGGTGGTCCATTATTTCCTGTCACCCCAGCTAAGACATGGTAGAATTCACCCTGAATTCACACCCAGCAACCCATCCTCCTGACAACCAAAACCCTCCACCAAGTGAGTGTGCTCCACACCATCTTCATAGAGGACAGAGCCACCCTCCCTTCATCCTTACTTGGGCAACCCCACTCCAGCCCACCCACCCCACTACTACAACAAAAACCAAGACAAGCTAACTGAGTTTCTTTATCTTGATCTTATGCTGGTTCTTCTTTTTCTCCCCAGGTCTGCAGTTAGTATCCCCCAGGTCTGTCCTGAGGAAAGTTCTATGATGATGTTTTCTGTGGTCAAATAAGCTTGGAAGATGGTGGATTAAATAGCTAAACAACATCTCTTCACTATAAGACTCCTCGAGGTCTTCATTTGTTGATGTGCATTATACATCTTCGGAAGCAGACCAGGATACAAGATATAGAGCTTTGTAAACCCATCTGACTAGAGAACCCTTTTGTCACAGAACACCTTAAAGTCTCACAGAACACACATGAAAAATGCTGCCAGAAGCATTATTCACAATAGCAAAAACATGGAAATAACCGTGCTGCCCATTGAAAGAAGAGTGGATTAAAAAAACGTGGTACATATGCACGATGGAATATTATGCAGCCATAAAGAAGAACAAAATTATGAACTTTGCAGCAAATTGGATGGCCTTAAACCCTATAATACTGAGTGATCTATCACAGAAACAAAGAACCGAGTATCACATGTTCTCACTCATAAATGACCTTGAACAACTATCGTAATACTATAAGAAAGGGATTGGCAGTATTGGGAAACTGCCAGGGGATGGGGGGGCACACCTCATCAACAAAGCTACCTGCATAATGAACATCTGTATACCTAACCCTGATTGTACCCCACATCTTTAAAATTAAAAATTAAAAAAAAAAGAAAAATGTTGCTAGAAAAAAGATGATCCCCATGTCTGTGAACCTTGGCCTTAATCTCAGAGAACAGATTGTCTCCCAGTTGTCTAAAGTTCTCTCTAAAGTATACACAGGCTTTTATGTCCACCTCATCTCCACTTGCTCCCTCTCATAAGCCCTGTTCTTTCAGCAAATCACAACAGAAAACATCATCCATAATGGGAGCAAAAGAGTTTTTTTTTCCCTTTATAATTTCATTTTATAATTTTCAGGTCAAATTTAGTGCCAGAAATTATTAATCACAGCAGATGAGCTTCCTTTCACCAGAGGACAGGAACTAAGTAATCTGGCTGAGTTTCCTTTCTTTGCCTACCTTTTTAGTAGGAGGTAATTTAAAAATAATATATATTAAAACATAGAAGATAAATAAAGTTTTTCTCAAAGCTTGCGTTCCTGCTCAAATGCAAGACCTGACTCTTTCCAAGTTCCTGGAGCTTCTATTCCTCCTTCCTCTGTTTATTTTATTTTAAAATAAATTGCCTTTTCTTCTTTTTTTAGATTAGAAAATATAGTTTATTTAGAAGGAAAATTAGAGAGAGAGAGAGACAGGAGATTCACTTCCCCAAGGTAGGGAGGAGTCCAAAGCCAGGAAACATGGCGGCAGTCATAGCTCCAAAAGCACATGGCCGCACCAGAGTCTAGTGAGGCAATGGTACTATAAATTGCCCTTTCAATATAAGTTTTAATATTTTAGGCTGCCAAACCCTTTAGAGAAGGAATGAATTAATTGGTTAATTAATAAATGAAGTTGGCTGGGCATGGTGGCTATAATCCCAGCACTTTGGGAAGCTGAGGTGAGAGGATTGCCTGAGCCCACAGGTTTGAGACCAGCCTGGGCAACTTGGCGAGACCCCATCTCTATAATAATAAATAAAAAAAATTAGCCAGGCATGGTGGTGTGTGCCTGTAGTTCTATCTACTTGGAAGACTGAGACAGAAGGATTACCTGAACCCAGCCGGTTGAGGCTGCCGTGGCCGTGAGCGTGCCACTGCACTCCAGCCTGGGTGATAGAGTGAAATTCCAACCCAAGAAAGAAAAAAATGATGATAATAAATAAATAAATGAAGTTATTCAACAAAGAGATGCCCAGAGCCTGCGATGTGACTGGCTTCACACACCACGGTAATTGGACAGACAGTGACATGAGCCTTCATGGAGTTCATGGTCTCATGAGGGAGACTGACAAGAAATGAGCACATGACGAGGCAACAGTAAAAAAAAGAACTGTGAGGAAGGCCTAATAGTGCCCGTGAAACGGGAGAACGAGTGCCCTGAGTGAGAGTGACCAGGGCCGCAGATGCGGTGGAGAGGACTCCACCGTGAGGTGTTCTGGAAAGAGGGAAGGATGAAGGATCAAAAAGGCTGGCATGGAAGAGCCAGTCAGCCAAGGCCACACCACAGAGTCCTGTAAGCCAAGCCACAATGGGGATTTCAACCCTGAGCCTGTAAGCAAATGGCAGCCGCTAAGGAGATTTGAAGGAGGAAGGCTCATGATCAGATTTCTGCTTTTGAAAAAAAAAAAATCATTCCAGCTACAATGTGGTGAATAGATTAAAAGGGAACAGAAAAAAAAAATGTACAAAGACAGTCACGAGGCTGCTGCGAGCTGCAGGGCTCAAATCTGTTAAGCAAATAACAATTAGGTCTATTTCCAATCAGTTCCTCATTGCCAGGGAATGGTAATGGTGTTTTCAAAGCAGAAGGTTTGTGAAAAGGTTTGAAAATGCTAAGGGGTGCCTGGAAATGAAGCATTCGCAGGCATTCTCCATGAGTCCTGGAAGACTTCCTTCATCCCCGCAGGCAGACCCCACTACGCACTACAAGCTGGCAGGGAAGGGTAGCAAGGCCTTCCCAGAGTGCCCAAGGCCATGCCATCTGCCCACGCTCTTGGCTGTGTGCCACAGCAGGGTAAGGAAGCAGATGTCAAGGAGAAAAAGGCGGCACGAAATGGAGCCAGATGCCAGAGAGGTCCTTGGAGGAAAGCACTCTGGAAGCACTATTCACCTCGGGAGGGATGTTTCTGCGGTAAGAATAGCTCAGCCTGTAATCTCGAGCCTTTGGGAGGCTGAAGTGAGTGGATTGCCTGAACCCGTGGGTTCGAGACCCGCCTGGGCAACTTGGCAAGACCTCATCTCTACAATAAATCAAAAAAATTATCCGGGCATGGTGGCGCATGCCTGTAGTTACAGCTACTCGGAAGGCTGAGGCGGAAGGATTGCCAGAGCCCAGTACGTCGAGGCTGTGGTGGCCGGGAGCGGCCATTGCACTCCAGTCTGGATGACAGAGTGAGACTCCAACTCAAAAAAAAAAAAGAATCCAGGCTTGAGGGCAGTGAAAGTTTTACATTTACCCACAGGCAGCCTGCAAAGCCTCACCTGGGCTTCTCAACAAGGAGCGTCTTTGTCTTGCTTGACATGTTCTTACTAATTCAACAGACAGTTATAAACTTTGACAGCATACATCAAATGGGCATGGTCTCAGTTCATTGACTATCCCCCCTCACCACAAAACATCTAATACGTTGTTTCTTCTGAATGCAAGAGCCGATAACTTTTCCTCTTTAAATTGAAAGTCTAAATCTTCCCTTTAAAAAAAAGTCAATATCCCTAAATTTTCTCTAGAAATAGTAAAGAAAAATAAGGATGGCTCTTCCAGCCTGCAGGAAGAAGCCCTGCTGTTTGCTGAGTCTTCAGCCACACTCCAGGGAGCATTTCTGGCGTCCTCCCATGGGCCTCACTATCCCCTTCCCACAAGCTCCTCCTCACCACCCCCCTCTGGGGCCAAGCTTTTCTCACAAAATTGGGAAGAAGAAAAAATATAGGTTGCGATGTATTTTGCTCTCACCACATGTCAAATTCTACCCTAGGGCCTTATACACACTGTTCCTCAATCATGGCATCAGGTGATATGCATTATTCCCATCATTCAGATAAGGAAACTGAGGCTTGGATTCAGCAATCTGGCTTAGTCGCACATTGAGGGGCAGAGCCACAACTGGAATCCATGTTGACCTGCCTCCAAAGACCAAGTTTTTCACCACGATGTCTGGCCACACAGAGGAATTTAACTCTTCTCCCAGAGGAATTTTTCTTTCCACTTTGGGCAAAGTTATTAACACTTTGGGTGTTGGTAGCTGCCTATGAACAAAACTGAAGGCCACTGCCCTTTCCACAACACCAAGCATCCAAAGGGAAATGGTTCTGCCTCGCTAGAAAATCAAAAGTTGGACATCTAGAAGAGAGAAGTCAGCACTAATCTTTGTGTGCTACCATTTTCTAAGACAATTTTTTTTTCAGAAGGAAAAAAATACATATGCATACCAGGTAGAGTCTTTTTAAATGCTATATTCAAGGCTGAGACAGGAGGATTACTTGAGTCCAGGAGTTCGAGACCAGCCTGGGCAACATAGCAAGACCTCATCTCTACAAAAAAACAAAAACATTAGCCAGGTGTGGTGGTGCTCACCTGTAGTCCCAGCTACTCAGGAGGCTGAGGCAGAAGGATCACCTGAACCCAGGAGGACGAGGCTGCAGTGAGCCACGGTCTTGACGCTACACTCCAGCCTGGGCAACAGAGTGAGATCTTGACTCAAAAAAATAAACACAATTTTCATTGCAGAAAAAAGTCATGGCTTCTAAGACAAAACTAGTGATGTCCTTTTTTTGGAAACCTCAATGACAAGTAAGAGTGCCATCCATGAGATTCTCATGGGATGAGTTATATAGTCTTACATTCGGTATATTTTGGGTTTAGAGGGTAAAGCTGTGCAGCATGACCTCATTTCTGTACAGCCCACATAAAACATAGCCTTGAGATTGCAAAGAGAGAAAGAGAAAGAAAGAATGAAAGGGCCGACATAAACACATGTTCACATACTCTCTCTCTCTCTCTCTCTCTCTCTCTCTGTCATGGAAACACACACATACATACTCTCGTTCATGGAAACAGCCTCCAATTTGTTCCATAATTGCATTGAGTCATCTGGGCTAACATTCAGACCAGTTCTCAAATTTACCATGCCCCTTACATACAAGAAAATGGGAGCATTTAAGAAAATTTCCCTCCTCCCTATATAATCTTTCTCTCTAGGTAGTTGGATGGAGGTGGCTTAAAAGAGGAGGGGGCAGAAATTTAGAAATCACAGTTGATGAATTACAAACGTGTGCAAGCGATGCACAGGGTGAGAGGAAGTAAAAAATGAAATTCTTCTGTGAAAATAATGCACATGTCCCTAGAAAATCAACCACACATTTTTTTATGAATCAATAGACCAGGCTTTCTTTATGTGTGCGCCAAGCAGCATTCCTGGGTAACGGTTCCATGTCTCATGAGGTGTAAGCCACTTCACTACATCTTATTAGAAACATTCAAAACAAGGCAAGGGTTCTGAAACCCGTAAAATTTATGGAATCCTCAGTGCACCAAAGACAGAATGGACGAGGGACTCCTCTGTTTAACTGGCTTTAATTTATATTCACGTTGGCAGTTAACCCACCTTTAAAATCCAACTGAGATTTGAAAACGTTAATGACTATAAACCATGTTTTAAAGTAGTCTCCTACTTTCTCAACAATCTTAAAACTCACTGGTTTAAAGCTTCAAGGACACAAGAAAAATGAATCCCAGAGTGCCAGGAAAATTGACTGTAACCTTTGCCACTCACCTGACTTCTTACCCACCTCACAGGCTATTTGCAAGACTAGTGGGCAACACAGCTACCAGCCTAATTCCCTAGGAATTCCAGACAGCAGTTAATGAGGAGAGAAGAGATCAGGCAAGCCTATTTAACCTGAAGGCCAGGTAATTAGACAGTGCTCTGTGGCAAACAGAACACATCCTTCAGAACAGCCAGGCAAAATACCACCATAAACTTGCGAGCACACAGTTCTAAGTACCACAGAAGAATTTTATTTTGCCACTGCATGGTAGACCCAAAGGAAAACTCAATCTAAATATTTACTCTTTTAATTTAGCAGTGATTATAAACACGACATACCAGGTAGAATTTAAAAAAAAAAACAAAAAGCAAAATGTAAACGATAACTCTGCCCACAAGGATCTTAATTAGGGCTCAAAAATTCAAATGATTTTTATTCTTTTATGCCCTTTTTGCAGCTGAGGAAACAGAATTTTCAAAAAGTGAAGTAACTTGTTCAAGAGCACACAGTGGCAGAGCTAGGATTTAAACATAGCCCTGTCTGATTCTAAAGACTCACTGAAAAGGGTGACTGCACTTCAGAGAGTGAGATGCTGACATTTTTTATTTTAAGTTCAAGAAAAGCTAACACAGAGTGCTCATTTCATTCCAGGCACTGTTGTAGGCACTTAGCATGCTTAATTTGCTTACTCCTTAGAAAAAGCTCATTTATAGACACTATGTTTATCCCCCACTTTAAAGATGCGGACACCGAGGCAGAGAGAGGTTAAGCAACTCTCTTAAGGGCTAAACATTTCATAAGTGGTAAGATCAAATTCTTTGCCCTTCCACTACCCACCTGGCTAAGCGTGGTAGCCCCAAGAGGTCCGGTAAATATTGGTTCCATGAATAGGGTAACATGCTCCACCATCCACTGTGCTCATCAGATTGTTCTGAAGCATTTTGTTCAGATATTTTTACAGCATTTTAAGAAAAACATTGACAAACTGGAACTTGTCCAGTGAGGAGCAAGAGAGAGAGAATTGGGGAACCAATGTCCAGAGGGTATGGAGTGATTGGAGCTGTTTGGCCTGGGCAAGGAAACTTCAAGGGCACACGCTGATCTTCTTCCGGAAATGTCAAGAGGGCCTTAACCACCCTAAGAAGTGGGAAGCAGCCTTGGGACCTTACTCACTTATCATTCATGTGCTCATTGATCCTGACCGAGTGGCCAGCATGTGTGAAACAGAGGAAAAGCTCCCCAGCTTAATGACACTTGCATTTCAAGATGTGACCAGCTCCCTCATCAATGAGATGCCTTTTCCAGAATGCATCCAGCAGAGGTGGGAAGGACAGATAGCAGACATCATCCCAGCACTGGATGGAAAGTCAGACAGGTGATCTACAAGACCCTGCTTATAAGCAGTTGCTACAATCCACCTCTCCTGTCCTGCACTACCACTGCCAAAAAATGTCATCAAAATCCTCACAAATTACAGCTCTTCGTCATCTTTAAGAGGCCAAAAGAAGCAACCAAAAAAAGAAGAAGGGAAAAAAATTTTAAGTGGGTTTTACCCTGAGAACTTAACAAGTTTGAACAAACGTGAAACATACCACACTTTGAAATTAAGCCAAAGGCCCACTTGCGTTATAAAACAAGAGAGTAATTACAAAGGGAAAATGCATTTTCACACCTCCATTTCCTTTTCCTCAAGTCCCTCTTTCATCAATGAACTCATCAACAGATCTCAATAATAGTGATCTTCAACTTAGAGAGTCTTGTCCATTTTTAAATGTTTTTATGAAAACAAGAAACTATGGCAACAGCTTCATGGTCCCCCAGCTCACAGCACATCAGCCCGCGGCCCAAAGGGTAGCGGGAGCAGGCATTACTCACTACAGACTCATCTAGCAAAGCATTTTACAATTTTTGAGTCAGGAGAAGCATCCAAGGTCAAGATCTACAAGCACATTCCGGAATATGGGCACTTCCAAGTGAAAACACCAATCAAAACCACTGCAATGGTTTCAAATTCAAGTCAGACAATACTTCCTATGAAATACTGCCTTTTTTGTTAAAATTAAGATTCATATGTATTTTCAGTATTGCTATTTGTGCGTTTCATTTTTATTTCTTTTCTCCTTTTTTTTTCTTTTCTTTCTTTCTTTCTTTCTTTTTTTTTTTTTGAGTTGGAGTCTCACTGCATCGCCCAGGCTGGAGTGCAGTGGCACGCTCATGGCCACCCCAGCTTTGACCTGCTGGGCTCCAATGATCCTTCCCCCTCAACCTTCCAAGTAGCCGGAACTACAGGCGTGTGCTACCATGCCCAGCTAACTTTTGACTTATTGTAGAGACGAGGTCTCGCCAAGTTGCCCGGGCTGGTCTCAAACCCGCAGGCTCAGGCAGTCCTCTCGCCTTGTCCTCTCAAAGTGCTGGGATGACAGGCTGAGCCACCAAGCCCAGCCTATTTCTTTTTTCTTGAATGATGAATTACTTGGGAATAGACATTTTAAAGATCTTCTGTTATCTCAAGGCATTCTTCTAGATAGGATAATGAATTTTCCATAGATAAAGGATATTTTCCCTGAACAAATCCTGGGTTTTTTTTTTTTTAGTCATGTTTTTTCTTTTTCTTTTGACTCCATCAATGGACTGAAAGATTTGCATGAATCAGTCTAAAACAATTTAAATTAGCCAACACAAAGATGTTAATGGGATCCTACCATATCAGCTGAGGCCTGCTGCTCCTGGATGTGGCTTCAGTACAAGTTTTTGTTTCTCTGTTTTGTTTTTAAAGAATAGGCGAAGTGAGGACCAATGGGAGACCAAAAACATCACCTGTACATAGACCATTTATGTGCCTAATCCTGACTTGTACCTCGCATCTTTAAAATAAAATAAAGGGAAAAAAAGAGAATAGATTGGAGGGGTGAGAGCAGGAGGATACACTAAGAAGAAACAAGCCCACCCAATAAAAATATCTTCTCTACAGTTTCCAATACTATCTGCAACAGAAACACCATTTAGCTGTAACCAGGTTCACTCAAACAGGCACCCAGCCCTGAATCAAGGCAGAAACACATCAGTGGAAGATAAAAGTCTCCATACAGCATCAAGGACTCCATAACCATGTGCAAAGAGAAATCACAGCAGGATTTAGGGAAAGCACTTCAGAGTTTGTCTCTCCTGTCACTGACTATCTCAATTTGGGGGAAAAGAGGAAAAAGAGAGAATCCCTCTCTACAGGAACACTGTCTCCAAAAAAGTCGAATCATAAATATACCCTGATGATCTTGGGAATGTAACTGACCTCTCAGATTATTTCTCAGCCTCTCACAGTCCTTCTTTGGGTTTGGGGAATCAAAAGAGATCACAAAAACACAACAGACCAGGCACGGTGGCTCACACCTGTAATCTCAACACTTTGGGAGATTAAGGTGGGAGAATCGATTGAGCCCAGTTCGAGATCAGCCTGAACAACATAGTGAGACCTCCTCTCTACAAAAAATGAAAAAATTAGCCACGCATGGTGGTGTGCAGTTGTTAGCTGATTGCTTGAGACCAGGAAGCCCAAACTAGCCTGGGCAACAAAGCGAGACCTCATCTTTACAAAAAAAAATGTCAAACAATTAGCCAGGTGTAGTGGTGTTTACCTGTTAGTTCTAGCTACTTGAGAGGGTGAGGTAGGAGGATCACCTGAGCCTAGGAGATCGAAGCTGTAATGAGCCAGGATCGTGGGACTACACTCCAGCCTGGGCAACAGAGTGAGACTCTGTCTAAAAAAAAAAAAAAAAAAACTTGCTATTGTGAGGATATGAAGAAACCAAGAGGTTATGACTAACAACATCTATGAAGATAATTGTGTCTCTGTTAGCACCACTAATGAAGAGAAGAAGTGAAAAATAAATAATGGACAATCCAAAACACCATTTGTATCTGATCCTGCAGTAAGACAGGTAAGTTCCATGCAGTAGACTTGCCTTCCCAAAGCGTTTCCCCACTCTGAGCCAATGATGAAATCAGACTGTCTTCAAGAACACACATATTAACCGATCATGGAAGAGAAGGCCAAGAAAGGTTGGGTGGCCTTGAACAAATCTGGGAGGAATCCAGTTGGGCGACGTGCATGTCTTTACATCTATCCTCTAGTGAACGCCAACTAAATGTCAGGCATCGCACTAGCTACTTGTATCATCTCTCCTAAGCCTTTGTATAGCCCACCCTATAAGTAGTGTCACCTCTGTGTTGCAGGTGAAAAAACCAAGGCAAAAAGAGGTTAAGGAACTTACTTGACCACTGACTGGGAGGAAACTCGGACTTGGTCCTAGACCTCTGTGTCCCCAATGCCTATCTTTTTTCACTATGCCTTGCTGCTTCACATTTTTAAGAGACAATTCACATAGTGGACAATCCACAAGGAGATCATCAGAAGAGAATGGGTACAGCATTTCACAACAGACACATAAGTATACAAATTTACCCGGGGAGGGTCACACTGAACTGTTTACTGATGGGATCCACTACAGACCACCCTGGTATAATATCAAACATATTACCATGAATTTCTTCACAGATGTGTATGTTGACAGTTTCTGTTGAAACCAGGCAGTTTGTTTCTACTTCTCCCAAGTTTAATAGAGTATTTTGCAAAGCTACATTTCAGGTTAGATCTTCTGCGCTGACACAGTTTAAGACTGATGTTTAATCTCAATATTGTCTCATTAACACAATGACTCAATATTACAACTAGAAAACAAGTGGTTAAGAGACCCCAGCTAAGACAAGTTTCAATAAAAACAATAATGACTTACTACATACTGTGCCCAGTTTCAGAAAGCTTCACGCTCCCTAATCATTTTCTGGATGGTTTCCATTCCAACCAGTTTCCATGTTGATGTAAACCCATCAATCTCCAGTGAGGATGAGCATGGGAAAATGAACATAATGTTAAATCTACAGAGACCTTGTTGCAATGTCAAAATCAAGTGATGTCAGTTTAAATTACAGCTTTAAAAAAAGGCACTGTAAAGACGAGTGTCTCGCGAAGCCTGTCTGGTTGCCTAGAGCAAATGCCCTACCAAGTTGGGTAGAGAAACCGGTTTCCGTTTGCCTCGCAGTTTTCTCACTGCTTCCATGGCGCCTGGCAGTGATAACATGCTCCACGGTCCAGGCAACATGGCAGAGCAAATGGGCACTCTGGAGGATATCAACTTGTGCTACTCCACGCAGAGTGAGCGCTTGTAGCGATCAATCAAGTTCTCTGCCCATCACAGGCCTTTATGAACCCCATTATTACTGGAAACCCACAGCTTTCACCAGAAAGCCTGCCAACTTCCTCAACCGGATGCCCCAACTTTTTCAATCCCAAGGACTGCTCTGTTACTCTTCCCCTGTGGGTTGTGATTTGAAGACTGTTCCTACCACATACTTCGTGCAGTGACCAGAACTTTCGTCCCTTAGATTTTGAAAGGCTGAAAACAGTTCACAGACTCTCCTACTGCCTAAGTCCGAGAATACCAGTCTGGAAAGCAGTTATAATTATAATGTGAAGCAGGAAACAACACTAACGCTTTACATTTATTGAGTGCTTATTATTGATGCCAGGCATTGTGCTAAGTGCATTATTTACATTATCCAGTTTAATCCTCACCACGACCATGTGAGGTGGGCACTGTAATTATCCTCCTCATAGAAAGATTCAGAAACGATAAAGCAATTTGCCCCGGGTCACCGAACTAGTGCCAGAGCCAAGACATGAACTTCCGCTGTGTGACTTCACGCTGTCGCTCTTCTCTGTTCCCCAATTCTCCTGCTTTTCCAGCTCCTTCCACTCTTTCTGGGAAATGTCATTTGCATTATGCATACTTTGGGAACTTTCAAAAAGCATCAAGTTATTTTACATCCCCAATACCTCCATCATCCTCAGAAGAGAATGACAAACAGAGACAGAGAGAACACCTAGAGCATCAGAAGCATTCCACCCAAGTCAAAAAGCATTCCAGAAAACACCAAAGTGTTGGGTGCGGTAGTCACCATTTACCTGCACCTAACTTCCTCCACTGAAACTAACAATGCAGGACCTTTGTCCTGGACAGCTCAGAGCCCTTCAAATATTTCCTTCTGAATTCTCTTCTTTGAATGAGAAAGGGAAAGAGTTTTCACCCTAATAGGCAACACCTCGAGATTTCTGACAGAAGCACCAGGACAGCCTTGGACAAAGAAAGAACTCTGACCACTCTTGCTACGATCCTTCATTCCTACTCTTGCCACAAAGAGAAAATAAAGTACGTGTGTAGGTTGGAGGTAGCAGCTTCCCCTAGATGTTCAGAGTTCAAATGACGAGTTCTGTAAGTATAGCAAAATGACTTTTAGGACATCCGTGAATAATATTACGATGTGGGGGCGGAAGCTGGGGGAAACAGAACACCCAATGACATCCACCACACAACTCCCACTGTGTATAAAAGTTACGAATTCACGGAAAGGGACTATAAGTGAACCCAAAAATACATTAAAAATTTGATTTGTACAAATGGTGAGCCCACACACATTTTTCCTTGTGTTTTGAGTTCGGTTTCTGTCGTAATATTTGTGCAATAAATAATAATTTCAAAAGCATGTTATATACAGAGTGTGTAATTATATGGCACAACTATAAACAAATTAGCTTTATAACATGTCAGCCAAGCATTAACCACTTAGAAAATAAGAGTTAGGATACTTATCTGGGGTTTTTTACCTCTCTCTCTGTCAAAAGGAACTATGTCCAGTCACAAGATTCCTTTTGATCATTTTCTATGCTTTTGGGCACAAATCTTGTGCATAGCACTCTATAGCTGTTAAGAGCCCAAAGAGGGTTCTAGAATAATAGAATGAGTCTTCCATGGGTGCTGTTTTGAACTCAAAGAAAGACCAGCAAGATTACAACTACAGTGGATACAAGTTGGGTTCATTAACAACCAGTACCTTGGCAGAGCTCAGTGGCTCAGCCTGTAATCCCAGCACTTTGGGAGGCCAACACAAGTGGATTGCCTGAGCCTGTGGGTTCAAGACCAGCTCGGGAAACTTGTCGAGACCTCTTCCCTACAATAAATCAAAAAATTAGCCAGGTGTGGTGACACGTGCCTGTAGTTCCAGCTACTTGAAAGGCTGAGGTGGAAGGAGCACTGGAGCCCATCAGGTTGATGCTGGGATGACCGTGAGCATGCCACTGCACTCCAGTCTGGGTGACAGAGTGAGACTCCAACTCAAAAAATAATAAATAAGTAAATAAATAAAAATAAAGCCCAGATCAAAAACTATTTGTGACCCCCTAATGCTATTGAAATAAAGAAAAAAACCCTGAATAAATAAAAATGTATTATACAAATTTTAAAAAGAAATAAGTAAAATTCTGAAGTATTAGATGTTACAAATAATCGGATAAAAGTCACAACTGCCATTATCACTGTCATGGGCTTGCCAAACACGTAGGCTCGGACACCTCTAGGCTTTCACCGTGGACAGCCCAGGAGCTGGACACTTTCTCTAAAGCACCTCTGATCCCAGTGAGGACCTGGAAGGACGCCCCCACTCATGCAGAGAGATTTCCACACTGCCAGGCCCTGAGCCCTGCAATCATTCAATAGATGCTGTTTAGAGAAGATTGTGAGGGATGACAAAAGAAAACAGAAGAAACACACAATGCCCGGCACTGGGATTCAAGCTGAGGCTTAAGTCACCTCACAACTTGCGTCACATATTGCACATAAAAATAAGGCAAAATGAGTGCCTATCTGCTAAAAACAAACCAAAAAGTATACAAATATATGTCTTGAATACGGTTTCTTCTCCATGGCCCCTCACCACATTCCCAAATCCTACTACTCGCAAGCTCAGTGCTGATCAGTGTCCTTCAGGAGACTCCTAATCCCCTCCTCACTCCTGTCCCAATGGGCCAGAGGGTGGTGACCACCTCCCGTAAGCTGGTACAGTTATCAGTACTGATTGGTACCTCACCAGAGATAGTAAAACAGTAAGAGCCAGTTGGGCGCGGTGGCTCAAGCCTGCAATCCCAGCACTTTGGGAGGCTGAGGTGAGAGGATTGCCTGAGCCCGCGGGTTCAAGACCAGCCTGGGCAAGTTAGTGAGACCTCATCTCTACAATAAATCAAAAAATGAGCCAGGTGTGGTGGCGCATGCCTGTGGTTCCAGCTACTTGGAAAGCTGAGGCAGAGGGATCACCGGAGCCCAGCAGGTCGAGGTTGCAGTGACCGGGAGCATGCCACTGCCCTTCAGCCTGGGTGACGGAGTAGGACTCCAACTCTAAAAAATAAATAAGTAAATAAATTCAAAACAGATTAAAAGAAACACTGTTTTGTTGAGATGAACACAGGTGAAAAAGCAAAGATGATAATCCCAAAAGGATGATTATCCTAAAAATCAGAACACTGATTTTCTCAGCGGTGTAGGGAGAGGTGAGCAGTTGGGGAGGCCACACAGGGAGTTTCCACGACATGGACTGCATGCTGATTCTTCACCTGGAGGAGGCTAGCCGGAGTGCTCACTTCGTGTTCTTTAAAATGGACATTTGTGTCTGGGTGCGGTGACTCACACCTATAATCCCAGTACTTCAAGAGGCCAAGGCGAGAGGATTGCCTGAACCCGGGGGGTTCAAGACCAGCCTGGGCAACTTGGTAAGACCTCATCTCTACAATAATAAAAAAATTAGCCAGGCATGGTGGCGTGTGCCTATGGTTCCAGCTACTTGGAAGGCTGAGGCAGAAGGATTGCCTGAGCCCAACAGGTCGAGGCTGTGATAGCTGTGAGTGTGCCACTGCACCCCAGCCTCGGTGACAGACTCCAACTCAAAAAAAAAAAAAAAGTAAGAGCTGCCATTTATCAAGCGCCGACTCTGGGACAGGCTCCATTCACAGCTTATTTCAAACCCTAAAGCAGCCCTTCCGGGAAGGTATGCATTATTTGCAACTTGAGGATTGAGAAACTGAAGTTCAAGACTAAGTCACTTGCCCAAAGCCAAACAGAGCTCATCCCTGGTAGAGTCTGAATTTGAGCCCAGAGTTATCAGACTCCCAAGCCCTTTGCGCTACAGCCCGCCGTAACCCTCCCCTTATGTGTCTCTCCTACCAGGTGACAAGATCCCTGAGTAACAGACTCACGTTTGAGTCATCACACACTCATTTATGAGCAGTTTCAAGTAATCCCCGAAGAATACGAGGCACAGAACACAGAGGAGAGATTTCATAAATACCTGTTGAGAGAAAGCTAAAATGACCGAAACCCCATGGGAACATGTAGAAAGTGCAATCGTCATAGGGTTGGCAACAGACAAAGCTGCACTGAAATTTCTCTGGGCCTTTAATTACAGAACGTCCTCCTTTTCGCTTGATTCGTCCTGACTTGCCACGGCTACTTTTTCATTAGCAGCTGCACCTTAGCCACGCCTGGGACCTCTCCCGCGTGGTGCCAAGGTGTGAGCCCCGCCAGGCAATGACATCCGCTGCTTGTTCCAACCAGCTCCGTGACCATCCTCGGCAGTAACCTTCAAGCCACAAGCTTCAGTAACCCCCACACAGCCGGAATCAGGAACAGAGACACAAACCCAGGAAGGTGGACTGTTTGGCCCCTGCCTACCATTTACAAGGTTCAACAGTCACCTGTGAATCTTATTCTAGATTTATTTTTTCTTTTAACGCATAAAGGACAATTGGTCAGGAGCAGACCCATAAATTTGCTCTGACTTTTATTAGATGGGGAATATTTTCGCCTGAGAGGTCAGCATAACTTGGAGAAAAGACAAAAAACTCTCCGCGAGCCAACCACCATGTTACCCCTGACATAACACAGGCCTGCTGTCTCCCGACAAGGGAGTTGCTTACTATCGTGAATAGTTAGAACTCCTTAAAAGTCATCAAATAGGTTAATTTTCCCCATTCTAACGTTATCTTTTTATGTGTTTCACGTCTCCTACAGATTCTACAGGGAAAAGAACATGACTGGAACTGTTAAGTAGGAGAGCTGAATTCCTTAATAATGAAAGGAAACTGGGATCACTATCTACTCCATCTCGTAAAAAAGAAAACGAAGCTTAGACGCAAGCTAAGGAAAAGGTCAAAGGCCCAGGAGGAAATCCCGTGAAGCCTACTCTTAGTGATTCACTTTGCGAAACCCCTGGTTTAACACTCGAGTTTTGTAAAAATGCCTTATTCATTCATCATTCATTTTTTTAAGTACTGATTTTTTAAGTGTTAAAATATCAGTTTTTTGGCTTGGGGTTTTTGTTTTTGTTTTTTGAGTCAGAGTCTCACTCTGTCACCCGGGCTGGAGTGCAGTGGCACAATCATGGCTACCACAGCCTCGACCTGCTGGGCTCAGGAGATCCTTCCACCTCAGCCTTCCGTGTTGCTGGAACTCCAAGTGTATCCCACCACATCTGCCTAATTTTTTTATTTATTATAGAGACGAGGTCTCATCATGCTGCCTAGGCTGATCTCGAACCCCTGGGCTCAGGCAATCCTCTCTTCTCAGCCTCCCAAAGTGCTGGGGTTACAGGCCACCACACCTGGCTAGAGTTATTAATTTTTAAAGTTTTAACAGTGTGTCTAATGTGGTGGTATAATGAGGAATATAGGGTGTACAAGGCTCTGTCCCAGTCTCCAGAAGTTTGCAGTCTAGCAGGAGTGAGACCATCTAAGAAAAGAGTCACCATACAGTAGAGAAGTTCCAGTGCAAACAGGACACCAGCTATACTACATTGCAGCATTCAGCTATGTAACTGGCTGTACAACACAGTGTACCTAAGTTAATTAAAATAATGGTTTTCACTCTGCATACCCAGTGATTTCACCTATGTTATCTGATTTCATTCTCAATTAATCCATCACAAGAACATATTCTTCTTAGGAAAAAAAACCTGAACTCTCAAATCTGTTCCTTTCAAGTCGATGTAAAAGAACACCTGGAATTTCACAGAAAATAAATTTCTGTACAGAAAGGAAACAATTTATGACAAACTCAGATATTTCATGAGATAAACCATAGCTTCTCCATAAAGCCTTCTTAATAAAATAGTTTCCAGCCACCGAGCAGGCCTTGTCTAAAACAATACAGTCCATGACTGTAACTGCTGAAAGATACTTTATTTTTAAATTTCAGACAGAAATTTATAAGGAAAGGAGAAGGACACAAAATGAAACAAAACCGAAAACTAAGGTCCCTTGAACTTCAAGGGCAGGAGAAAGCTTTCCTCTAAATCTGACTGACAAGAGGAAATTCAGCTAATTCTCATCTGTACTCGGTATAGGAGAGGCAGAGTCCTTCCGTTCAAAAGAAACCACTTATTCAAGATGATCAAGTGGAAGTAAAACTCTAAGCCATTTGGGGAGGCGTCGTGGACACCTTGGTGGGTTCCGCAGTGAGCAGCCACATTCGCTGTGCCCATATTTCTTAATGTTTGATACTTGGATTACCCCAGCAGGAAACGAGCAGTCTTTGAATGGAGGGTTTTGTTCAGAATTCTAATAGCTTCCAGCGTTTGCCCCAGACCACAAGGAGTATACCAAATTTACTTAGACATCCAGGCCAGACGTGAAGAATTTCTCTGTCAGATCTAGTAAGCTCCACCAATTTAACATTTTGGCTTCTCCTGGGCAAAGAGAAGACCGCCAAACAGCACTGGTGCCGGGGGCAACTGGTGACATGTGGCAGCTCTTGAAAGAAAATTAATGAACCTGACCAGTAACCTTTCGGCCCCTCTCGACTCTCCTCATTCAAGGGAGAAAAGCAAAATTTCAGCAAATGGGGTGACCAGGCAACTGCTGCTCCTTCAAGCAGCTCCAAGGTTGTTTTTTTTTCTCTACCAGACTTGCCACATTTCATTGTTTGCGTTCAAGACCGCTTCCCTGTGAAGTCTGTTGACTTCAAGGTAAAGCCGTCATTTGTTCTGTTCAACGATTTCCTCCTTGTTAATCTACTGAACAAAAAGCTACCCTGGCACTCTCCAATTCGGTTACGAGAGCTAATGGTGTACAATCCAACCTAATCAAATCTTTGTTTAATGCCTTCCTATTGCCAGGCATATCGCTGGCATGTCATACATATCATGTAATGATGACAATGATGACAGCAACCATCAATAACAACAGCATCACTTATCAAGCGCTTACTCTGCGAAACCGGTGCAAAACGCATAAGCATGCCTGATCTCGCTCCTCACAACCCTTTGAGCCACATATAATTCTTACTTTACACTTTAAAAAAAAAGGACTTCGAGAAACTAAATAAGTTTGCCAAGGTCACACAGCTCATAAGTGATGGAGCTGGGATTTGAACCCAAGTCTGTCAAGGGCAATGCCTGAACTGCAATTGACATGACATTAAAAGGTTGTTGCAATATAGAAGAATGAGAGAGACGGTGAAAGTTTTCCAGATTACAACAAAAATGCCATTGGACATGCTAGTGATATAACTCATTTGATCAAAAGCGTAACAAAACTACTTGGCAGGGGAATTTTGTCATGTCACTAATATTTGGACCAGCATAATATTTTCAGTCCTAAAAAACAAACAAACAAAAAACAACATAACTATAAAGAGAGACTAGGACCGAATAGGTAACACAAATAACAAAACTATCCATAACATTTTTTAAAACTTCCCTTTCCAGATACACTTAATTTCTATGTACTGAAGTGAAGTTGCCTAGGGGGCTCTGGGTGTGTATATGTGTATTTCCAGTTGGATTCTCTAGTTTTAGCACTCCATTCTTATGTTAGTATACGGTAAAACATTCTTTACAAGGTTTTGAAAAGACCTATCTTAACAAAGAAAACATTCATAAAAGTCAAATGGGAAACTGAACTCATGGATCAGATAAGTAATAACAAGTTTATTGGCATCTGATTTCCCAACAAAAGCAGTAAGGAAGAGGTAAAACAAAAGGAAAAAAACCTCAAAATCTTGAGGTTCCAAGATTTTGAGGGGAAGAAAATGATTGAATAGTTTGGAAAGCTTTAAGGAAAGAAAAGGGCATTGTCCAATTGCACCTCATATGCAAAGCTCCGAGGGGTGGGGGACACTTGGAACGTCTGGTTCTTCTAGGTTCCCACAGTCACTCACTTGTTCCACGGGTAGTTACATTCTAACTTTCAGCTCCAGAATTATAATCCAGATTTAGAGCTGACCAGGACGTGTACCACTAGGACTCTACCAGTGACAGAGGAGGGGTTTCTCTGAAAATGTACAGAAAACCATCAAGCACCCTGTCCCCTGTCACAGCAGCCCAACATACACAAATGCATAAAGACAAATTTGTACACAATTTGCAAGGGTCCATGAGTTACCCGAGAATGGAATCCTAAATGAGAATATTTTTGCAGAGAAAGAGTCCTTACACTTGAGGATCAGGCCAAGTTTAGAGCCACCAGTAAGAGGATGCAGTTGCTCTCTTAGCCTGTGGCTTCATGATAGAAGCCAGTTTCTCCAGTTTCTCAAACACGAGCTGAGAAAGTGAGCAGCTTTCACTTAGACAACCAGTCCAGCCATTCAAAGTGTGGCTGTCTGAAACTGACAGCCTGAGTTCGAATCCTGCCTCCATCTCTCAATAGCTTGTAATCTTGGACAAGTTTTATTTAATTTCTTGTACCTCTGCTGTCTCGTCTCTAAGATAGGGATAATGATAACACCTGCTTCAAAATGTAAAGATTAAATGAGTTTATAAGAAAAGCACTTGGAATAATACCCACTGAGCACATAGGCAAACACTAAATAAATATTACCTGCTATTATTCTGTGGTCTTTTTTCAGGAAAAAAAAAAAACAAAGGAAGACGATCTAAAGGTTCCTATCAGAAAGGCACTGCAGAAATTCAGGGAATAGTAGTTCAAGCTAGCATTAATTTTAATACCCTGTATGAAATCATCATGAGATATCCATTTCTGCTATCGTTGCAAAGTTGACCGTTTGGTTAACTGAACAAGTATCGCCATCGATGTTCCAGTATAATGCAATACTATGCTTGCATCGAATGCCAGAAAGTGTAGTTAGCCTATGAAATTTATCACACTTAATAATTAAGAAAAACATGTCATCAGGTTAATAGCTGTCTTTCATTTCAGTTTGTGAAGGCTTGGTAGGCACGTAACTTTGGATTATCATAGACCCACAAATGGTGACAAAATTAAAAGAGACCTCAGTGATCAGGATCCTTCTGTACATCTAGTCCAGGACCTCCCTGTGCAGCTGGGAAACCAAAGCCCAGAAACAGGTATAACTTGCCCCAGAGAGCCAATTCATAAGGAGAGGCGCCAAGAACTCAGACTCTGGGATGTCTTTGCTCGTCTGTCTCCTCCCACTGGACTGCCACACCCTGAAGACCAGAACCTAGTCACATGTGTCTTCTCACCTTCAACTCAGCTCAGTACACGCAGGCATGGAAGGCAGCAGCAAAGGAGGGCACAAAAGAACCAAAATGATACAGTGTGCTTTGCTTCTACTAAGGTGCCATTTTAACCCAAGAAAGGAGACAATTATCTCATTCACTGAAAAAGTGACGCAAATGGTAAGACGAAGCAGAAATCACACCTAAGTACACCGCTTGTGTATGGGTCAGGAAACCTGAGACTTCGCCCTACTTTACCCTAACTTGCTTTGTGACGTTGGACGAGCATTTAACTTCCCTAAAAGAAGATGACTAGGCCAGATGCTGTCCTGGATAGAGCTGAAAGGAATCAGATTTTAGGAGATCACAAAGTAGAATTCAATAATAAAGCCTACAATTAATTATATGTCACTTTATGTTTGTACTAGATTTAATGATTCTTGAAAGGCTTCTTTGTACATTATCATTTAATACCCACAGTAACCTTACGTAGATCAGGAAATAACTTACAGCTCCATTTTATAGATGATGACACCAAGGCACAGAGAGGTCACATTTTTCCATCAGAGTTAAACAAACACCCACTACACAGAGGGGCAGGATTCACACTTAGAAAGGAGACTCAGTGGTAGCTCAAGGGCCCAGGAGAGGCAGCATGTGGCTTGAAGCTGAAGTTAACAAGGAGCCATGGAGCTTGGCCATCCCTCCCTCACTTCCTGATTTCTTTGCTTAAAATTCTATTTTCAAAGCCATGCCTCTCCCACAGCTACAGGAAGATCAGATGGGTTATGGGAGATAGAAAGTCAAGATATTTGGCGCATAGATCAGACAAAGACAGGGAGAAAGCCTCTTGAAATGTATCCTGCCTGCAATAAAGTGAAATGTATTTCTAAGCATTTTATTGAAACTCCACAGGAAGAAAGATACTGCAATAAGGGAAAGAAAAATAAATGGAAATGATATGATACCCATTATTTATTGCTTAAGCTGAGTTAAAATGTCCTTATTCACTTTCCTTATAGGACATGCCATTTAAAATTTTTATTTTAATAAATCTTAGCAAATACATAAAATCAACCCTATACTTGTCAGAAAGGGTCACCTCACTCCAAAGTCCTACATTATTACAGAAAGCCCAAGAAGGCTGGCTTAACTGAAATGAACATTTGTCTTTCAAGATTTCTTAAAATCTTTTGAACACCTTCCTGACATCCTGATGGCTTCCCACTTTATTTGATGAGTGCCATTATCTCAAAGTAGAATCCCCAAAAAGGATATTTCTCAGGTTTCTGACAGCAAGGCAATCATATGTCCGTCTGCAAATCTTGGATGCAGAATGCAGTAAGTAAAGAAACTGCTTTCAGGGAGGAGGATCTTTCAGCAAGCCCGCTGATGAAGGGGCTTCTAGTATTTTATTTCCGAGCACAGCCAGTTTGATGTGCTGGTCAGTGGTGGCAGTGATATTTCCTATAGACCTGTCTCGTGGCACAACTAGGCATTACTACAGCTCGTTCTTGGCTATGTAACATCCAAACCTGGCTTTCTGGCCCTCCTAGAGATTTGGTACTCATGCAGGGCCGTGACAGAATACCTAAAAGGAGAGAGAAGCAAAGAAAATCCTAGGAAAAACCAAAGAAGTGAATATTAGCAAAATGGAAAATGTTATTCCTAATTTACATTTGCAGCATTTCATTATTTCTCCCTCAAACTCAAGAGAACCATAAAAATAGACTTTCTGGCAGCCACATCTCAATACGCAGCTTTGTTTCATCACAAACTTTTAATAACATTCTTCTTCTGCTGGTGAAACACTAGGGAAAGGGTGGGGAAGAATGGACGTGCCTGGAGTCCGCAGACCTGGATTCCTCCTGGACAGCTGTGCTCCTCCCCGGAGTAAAGCCCATTTCCAGGGAGAGAAAGCCTTTCATTTTCTGGCCCAGCTATTTTCAAGACAACCTAACTTAATTCACTCAAAACTTTATCAGGCAAAACGGAATGACTGGCCATCACCAACTATAAGTCAAGGGAAGAGAAGGATTGCTGAAGGCCAAATCTTTTTTTAAAGATTACACACCCTCTATCATTGTTGTGGGGTGGCCATGTAACTGACTCATTCGTCATCTCTATTTCTATCTGCTAGCCAGAAAATTTTCAAATGTACCCTTCCATTTTTTTTTTAACTTCTTTCCAACTTTCCAGTGCAGAATCTCATTAGCTGGTTTGTCTCTCTGACTGCTATTTTATATTTTCATAGTTTCCCCTATTTTAAGAAATTCTACTGAACATTTACCTTTAGAAACAGGAGAGTTTCTACCTTCCCATACACAAAATTCATAACCAATTAAATCCAAGTTTTATGGAATAACTACAATATATATTACTCAGCGTTAGTCAGCGGGGTGGAGAAAGGCCTGAATTTTAGAGCAGTAATTTTAGCAGTATTAATAATGATAGTTATTATTTACTCTGACCCTGTGTGCCAGGGATCTTAACATGTTTGGACAGAAGACATGGCACAATACTGTATAATATTGAAGAACGTGGCCTCTGCTCTCTGACAGGCCTGGGTTCAGCTCAAAGTTCTACCACTTAGGCCAGTTTCTTCATCCTTCTATGCCTGGGTTGCTCATCTTTAAAATATGAGCAAGATATAAATGCATAGGACTGTTTGAGAATTCCATAAAATCACAAGAGTAAAGCATTTAGCCTGGAACCTAGTTCATAATGACATGTGGCAACTGCCCTATTATTCTCAATTTTGGAGGAAGAGACAGAAGCTCAGGCAAGCCCGAGACACAGTTGAGATTCAAATCCACATCCACCTAGTGGTGAAGGCTTTGCTCTTTCTACCACCATCCCTGACCAGGAACATGAAGAAAAGGCACATTGGAAGCCTGGAGTCCATGACTGGGAGGACCCTACAGTCAGGCCACTTTCCTAGCATGGCATCTCTTCAGTGGCCAGGCAGGCAATTGACCCTCCTGTTGGTACCTAAACTTCACACATGTCTGTATCCTCAGGCCTGGAGAAGGAAACACGCAGAGGAAACATGTGCTTGGTGAGTAAATAGTTAAGTACAACAATAATTATAGCTAACTATTGAGCACAAACGATGTGCTGGGCACTAGAATCCACATGGACTCACATATTTATTATTTAATTTAAAAGTCAAATAAGCTTTGTAGAACCTTGGTGGGGGGAGGTGCATCTTTTCATTAAATCTGACTTTGGGGAGGCAGACAGAAGCATTACAAAAGTCCCAAAAACAGAGTTGGGGGTGAATTCTCAACTTCATGGGGCCTGCTTGTCAAGGAAACATTGATGGGGCTAAGGGAAAATGCCCTCCTTAGGAGCACTGAAAAACCTCCAGCCAGAGGGTCCTCATACAACTGTGCTGGTTGTATCTTGCAGAAGAGGACCCAACCCGGGAGCAAGGGAAGACAAAAAACATACCCAGGACTCCTCCAGCCACACTGAGCATCATGGCATGGGACAGTAAACACAGTTTAATTTCTTACTCAATTGCCCTATCCATCTCTCATCCTAAGATCGCACACATTTAAATCAGTAACTTGGAGACGTGAAAGCCACTCACTATCTAAATATAGCTATTTATTCACTCATTCACTCACACGTTAATACGTTTCTTTATGTACAGAGTGCTGTACTCAGAATAGTGGGAAATAACAGAGATTACCACCTAATCCCCATAATTACGAGCACCATAAACAATAGGGCAAAAGAGAACAAGTAGCATAATTAACGTTCTGGACAACATCAAAAAGCTTGCTGCCCAGGTCACGGAAGGCACTAGAGGTCAGAGCAGCAAAGAAAGTAACCCTCATCTAAACAACAAAAGGAAAAAAAACCACACTATCATCAGATTTAAATACAAAGTGCACTTGAAAGTGACACTCAACTAGTAGTTTTGGAAGCAACACAGTGTATTCTTTAAGCAAAAAGGCAGATTTTTAAGAGTAGCAGGGTCTAATTTTGGTGTAGCCACAGAATCGCCATGTCATTCTAGGAAAATATGCAGAACACACCCAGTCTTCATCTGTGCATCAGGGAGAGCTTTAATCAATATCTGAGAGGTAGAATGAGAAATTCTATTCTGCTTAACTAATGCTCTTGTTCATTAAATACTCTTGTTCATTAAATGCAGAATGGTCTTGTTAATTAAAGCCACCCCCTGCCTCGGCCATGGATTCGAAGGAGGACGAACGGGAAGGATAGAGATGTCTTTAAACATCAGGCAACAGCAGGAAAAAAAAAAAAAGCAAGAAGCAAAGACTGTACTTTATGTTAAGGAAACACCATTTCAGGAAAACAAGCATCTGGCCTAAAAGCAAAGGAACACGCATTAAACCTTCAAGGAAAAGCTGATAAGTGAGGTACACAAAAACAAGACTTCCACGTGTCTTTTTTTTATTTTTTTGAGTCAGAGTCTCACTCTGTCACCCAGGCTGCAGTGCAGTGGCACGCTCGCGGCTACCGCAGCCTCGACCTGCCAGGCTCAGGCGATCCTTCCACCTCAACCTTCCAAGTAGCTGGAACTACAGGCATGCACTATCACACTCGGCTTATTTTTTTTATTATTATTGTAGAGACAAGTTCTCACCCGGGCAGGTCTCAAACCCCTGAGCTCAGGCAATCCTCTCACCTTGGCCTCCCAAAGTGTTGGAATTACAGGCTTGAGCCACCACACCCGGCCTTCCATGTGGCTTTAATGCTGGTAGCCAGTTAGCACAAGTCGACTTCAGAGGCAGATGACTATCTTTTCAATTAAGTTGGGTGGAAGAAAGAGAGGGTTCTTGTGTGCCTGGGATTGTGATAGGCAACTAACATTTACAACTTCATTTACTTCTCATAGCAGCCTGACAAATTAGATTTTATTATCCCAGCCGCACAGAAGAAAATACTGAGTCCAGAAGAATCTAGACGAACACAAACCTCAAGCCACTTCCATCACACCACAACTGTACAGGATGGGAATTTAGTGGTGGGGACCCAGAGTCACCTTTGGTAACCAAGATCTGCTGAGGAAACAAAGCAAGATAGTCTTAAGAGGCTTACCAAATATGGTTCATTCTACCAACTCTTAAAGACCCAAATATAGTATGAACTTGCACTTGACCACTGCCCCAGTGGCACATACCCACTGTCAATTGTCTTCAGTTGATAAGAATGCACAGACTCACAGCTATTTGCAGACCAGCTACAGTCTACTTGGATAAAAGATATCCAAGTACATCCAACATGGAAAAGGCACTTGAGATATGAACAATCTCCTCAGTAAATTTCAGACTTGGGATATATCACACCTGAAGGTCAACCATAAAGTAGGTACCTAAAAGTCATCCTGCCTTTTGTTTGTCTACAGAATATGGCTATCCTGTTCTTAGTCCCTTTACTTCCACATATTATGTCAAGCATCAATCAAGTGCATTTTATTGACCACCTTCTAGTGAGAGGCTACAAAAAATAAATAGGTAAAAACCATGTTTAAGCCATTAAAAACAATGATTAAAAATGTAAACGAGACATTAATCACATATGCAAAAATGCACATTTAATCCTATTACTGTAAAAGAATGCCTCTGAAAATTGTTCATACACTGCTATTTTAAACTTTGAATCCTATTTGTTCATTCATTCATTCAACAAATATTTGAGCTACTGTTAAATGCTTAAGACTATGTAAAGTGTCAGAAACCCAGAGATAAAAGACATTAACTGCCTTCAAAGAAATAAAATCTAACGGGGAGAGGGTAAAACCCGCAATAATAATGCAGGGAGATGAGTGCTATTCTGAGTCATCATAAGCACAGGTGTGATGATGATGGCAGACAGAGGAAGGGCTCCTAATACAATCTCCTGGAGCCAAGGATGGCAGGGTGCAGACATTGGTGATGGAGGGTAATTCCAGACAGAAAGAATAAAATCGATCACTTCCACTTCTGGCCAAGACGGAGTAACAGTATAATTGTCAAGACCAGAATAACAGGTAATAAAGGACAGTGATACCTGAGGAAGAAAAAAAATGAGGTGAGTCTGACAAGCCCCCCAGTTTACTGCCTGGGAATATTTCCAGGTCAAGATGGATGGGGATAGCAAGAACCCAAGCAGAGCCCAGTGAACTCCCAGAGTAAATAGAATTAACAGTCCAGGGAGACCAAGACAATTAGAGTTTGCAAGACAACATATCAGAGAAAAGAGAGCTGCAGAGAGAGCCACAGAGAATCCCCCATGTGTTTTTGGCAAAGTGCTGATCAGTACATGCATGTGAGGCAACTACTACAGGCTGGGGAAAGAAATGTCTAAAAGGATGCTTCCAGACTGGAAAACCTCAGATTCCCCAGACATTGGGTAGAGTACATAGAAGGGTGTTCTTCCTGCCATGGGGAATAGTTATCTCTAGATTGAGTTACTACTATTCCAGTCCTGTACATCTTCAAAGTAAGACATTCCCAAATAAATTGCTTCTAAGCAACCTAACTCATCTCAGAACAAAATTCAGGAATATTTCAAGGGATACAAAAATACCCAACACCCAATAAGGTAAATTTTACAATGTCTGGCATCTGATCAAAAATCACCAGGTGTGCAAAAAGTAGGAAAATGACTGACTCCCTAATGAAGAGAAAAAAAAAACAATCTAAACTGACACATGTTAGAATTAGCAGATAAGAATATTAAAACCGTTATTGCAACTATACTCTATGCTCAAAAATTAAGCAGAGACATTACAGATATATAAAAGACCCAAATCAAACTTCTAGAGGTGAAATCTACAACGTATGCAATAAAAAAATACACTGGATGAAGTTAACATCCGAGTAGACATTACAGAGGATAAAGATTAGTGAACTTGAAAACATAAAAATCACAACTATCCAAAATGAGACAAAGAGGTAAAAAGAGAATTAACAAAATAAATATAGCATCAGAAAGTTGAGAAACAACTTCAATTGGCCTAATATACATGTAATTGGAGCCCTTCAAAAAGCAGATAATTAAATATAAAATGTAGTATTTAATATTTGTCCCTGGCCTCAAAGATTTACAACCTTGATGAAGAAACAAATTGTAATAAAAGAGAAAATAATATCATAAAATACATGAAAAACAGAAAACATAAATATTAAGCAGCATTTATATAACAGACATTGTAAGAACAGAAAAAAATGTCATGAGGCAATGAATGTCGAATTACCAAACAAACAATACACAAACTGCTTAGAGGAGAGGAGAAGACTACTTCAGGTTTGAAGGTCAGGATGAGAATAGTCAAAAGGGAAATATTTGAGTTGTCCATTTCATAAATTGATATTTTCATGTAACTTAAAGCACAGTTTATTAGTGTACAGTCAGCCCTCTGTATCCACAGGTTCCACCTCTGTGGATTCTACCAACTGCAGATCCAAAATATTTGGGAAAGTAAGTAAATAAATAAGTAAACAAATAATGCAACAATCAAAAATAATGCAATTTTTCAAAAATACAGCATAGCAACTGTTTATATAGCCTCTACATTGTATTAGGTATTATAAGTAATCTAGAGATCATTTAAAGTACATGGAAGGATGTGTATAGGTTATATGCAAATACTATACAATTTTATACCAGAGATTTGAGCATCCTCAGATTTTGGTATCTGTGGGGCTCCTGGAACCAATACCCCACAGATACTGAGGGACAACTGTATTTAGAAACACAAATTTCATTATCCTTATTCATTTACTATGTATTAAACACTTATTCCATTTATTAAACGGCATTTATGTGCCAGATACTATCTAAGCACAGACGTGTTCTGTCTCTGCCCCTGCTGGGTTTATAATCTGGAGAAGGCACACAAGAGAAATGGCTTTTGGCCATTTGCACTGCCAGATGCACTATGAAGGAAATATGATCAGTATGTAGGAAGGAGGCAGTTAACTCTGCTAGGGAAAGGAAACAAATAGAAAAGAAATTCATGAGACAAACAACTGTCACTTGCTCCTAACTTCTCTATCCTGTCCACCTTCCAGATTTGGCTGCCAAAAAGAGTTGCTGGAAAATGAGTGGAAACGTCTACCATGGAAGGAAGCGTGAAGCCAAGGAAGGCATGTTTCTCTTGATGTCAATTCACTAATACATGTGAGGAAGAAGACAGGAACCTTCCAGCCAGGCAATCAGTCGCACGTAAATTGTGCTAAAGTCCTGATGAGTTTGTTGAAAAATGCTTTTAATAAATGGGCAGCAGGACAGGACTATGCCATGTATTCCTATAATAAAGCCTCAGTGAATAAAAAATGCAAAGCCAGGTTGGTTCTCCGATATTTTAATTAACAAATAGAGACATTTTATTTTTTCTGAAGATAGTAGTCATGCACTAGGCAATATGCAAAGTTAGAAGGAACCTTCACGATCACAGAGGCCAATGCTCCCATTCTACAGATGGGACCACTGAGATCCAGAGAGAGAAGGGGGCTGGGCCACAGATATAGAGAGGGTTGGTGGCAGCAATAGTTAAATTATTTCTGGGAAGCTAGTGATCTTTATATGAAGTCATGTAACCTGTATCCATTTCTTAGAGTAAACAAATTTGTGCTGTGATTTTTTAATAGATAATTATGCTAACAGGAAAGGTATATTTGGATGTGGAATGAATGCTTTATCATAAGTCTTGCTTTAATTGTTTCACTAAGAGGCAGTAATGGGAATCTGCCAGGGGAGGGGGGCACACCTCATCAACAAGGGTACCTGCATAATGAACATTTGTATACCTAACCCTGAATTGTACCCATCTTTAAAATAAAAAAATTATTTTAAAAAATAGTTTTACTAAGAATTAGTGTCTCACTAAGGAAGCCTCATATTTGGAAAATTTGTATTCATGTTCCATTTACAAGATCCCTCAATGTGTCCCCAGTGCATTGTTGAATGTTCAATTTATAGTCTGTTTTGCTGAGGAAAGAAACAAGGTATAAGTGCAAAGCGTGAGCTACACTCTAGCTCTGCTACACATAAGATAGTTAAGTATCCCTTATCCAAAATGCTTGAGACCAGAAGTGTTTTGGATTTCAGATTTTTTCTAGATTTCCAGAATATCTGCATTTATACCAGCTAAGCATCCCTAAGCCCCAAATTCAAAATTAGAAATGCTTCAACAAGCATTTCCTTTGAGCACTAAAAAGTTTCTGACTTTGAAGCATTTCAGATTTCAGATTTTCAGATTAGGAATATTCAGCCTGCACATGATTTTGGGCAGGATACAGTATTCTCATCTATAAAATGAGGTTAACAATAGTTTACACTTCGCAAGTTTTGAGAATTCGATAAGATAATGGATGTAAAATGCACCACCAGCCATATCGTTGGAGTTCAAAAAACATTAGCAACAGCTGTTGATTCAGTTTTGACTATGATGGTAAGGGCAGGAAAGTTATTACCAATTTTTTTGGGGAGGGACAGGGTCTCACTGTCCCCTAGGCTAGGGCATAGTGGCGCAATCCCACTGCAGTGGCGCAAGGCTCACTGCAGCCTTGACCTCCTGGGCTCAAGGGATCCTTCCACCTCAGCCTCATGAGTAGCTAGGCGCTCACCACATACCTAGGTAATTTTTGTATTTTTTTGTAGAGATGAGGTCTCACTGTGTTGCTCAGGCTGGTCTCAAACTCTTCCATAAACTTAAATCTTACTTATAACAATAAGAATAGTTACTCTTCTGAGTGGAGCTAAGTTATTTTCCACCTTGTGCTATAAGCACTGGGCTACAAAACTGGGTAATAAAATGTAAGAGGACGTCACTTTCTCCATCTGTGTAAAGTTCTTACATAAAAGCTAGGCTCTATTACAAATGTCGCCCTGGGTTTCCCATGGTGAATGCATGTGGTAATACTGAACTGTCATGCTACAGATTTGTCCAAAAAGTAGAATGCGAATTCAACAACTACACTCTTCCAGTGAAAACGATCTGGTTCATTTTTGAGTTTTTTTCCTTCCATCAATACCCAAAGGAACTGGTTTGCATTAGTGAGTAAGTGCCTACAAAGGTTTCTTCCTCTTCTGGACAATTAATTTATATCATATAAGACAAATATTGGCACATCTGGACAAACTCAGCGTGAGTCTAAAAACCATGAAATTTCTCAAGGCGTCTGTGAAGAAAAACACCTCTTCAAGCTTTGCAGGAAAGACAGACTGAGAAGGGAGATGGAGGGAAACGAACACAAGAGCCTCCTTCAAAGATCTGTCATGGGAAAGCAGGGGTGGACTTCTGAGGCTGAGTGCTCAGGAGGGTGGGACAAGAACACATGTGTGGAAAAGTTGCAGGGGGCAGCTTTCCGCTCCAAAGAAACAAGAACTGCTAGGGCAAGGGTACGTACACACAGCAGAGTGAAACAGACAGCGGCTGAGTCCATACTGTTCCCCCGAGAAACTCCGCCCACAGGCCATGCTTTTTAACCTATATGAGCTCTCAGCCGTCATCCAGGATGGCTGGTCCTACATCCCACAGCGGTGCCAGAATTCAGAGAAAATACATGTATTTGATGCTCAGTATGTGGCCAGCATTATGATTATTTCCACTTTTACAGATCTACCAGATGCCTTAAGATTATTTCCATGACCTGATGATTAAAATCTCTCTAGTTCTGCTTTCCACCTTCTCTTTTGTTCCTGAGGCCTAGTGGGAGAAGTTCAAGTGGTTCTACTGTCTGCCATGGCACTGCTTTTAAATAAAATGTTGGTCTGGTTGGCTTCCATCTTCCAACGCCTAAAGAAAAACACTTATCCACCAACCTTAACCCAAGGAAGGATTATCAGGATTATCTAAGAAATTATTACAAATCATTTTTAATATACAGGTGCCCTGCACATGTTTTGTATAAATCACATTACTTTTTTTCATACCAAATGAGCTTATAATTGTTTGCACATGCTTATTATTTTATCCCAATAATATTACTCCATGGCCATTAAAGGAAATTTGGAAAACAGAAAAATGGGGCAGTGAGGGGAATAATCACCCACAGTCTATTCATTGTTATTTTATTTTCCCCTGTCATCTTGTTGCATGAATGATAGTGGCCATTCTCTACGCGTTTTAACTTAGACTGCCACTTCAAAGGTGACTTTTTGGTATTTTTAACTGTTCTTCGCTTAGTGCTGGTTCCCACATTAAGTTCCTCTGTTCTCAAGGTAAATTGAGTATTTGTGATTCAAAAACATTTTAGAGTACCAAGGCACTGCCATTTAGAAACATGAAATTTTGAGACCAGAAAATAAAACATGCTCTTGGAAAAGGAATGACTAATGCAGTCTCTCACTTCATGGACATTAAAGCCCAAAGAGACAAGCTGCCAGCGATGGTCTGCTACAGGAGAGAGTAGGACCTGGCCAGTACAGTGAGCCCACTCTAAGTAGGACCCTGGTGTCTCCCGCTGCCCATCCTCGACATAGGTTCTATTAGTTTGGGCTTTCTAACGTCTCTTTCCTTAGAAAGGTCATAATGTGCCCTGTGTAAAATGGATATGTAGCTCGCAAAGGCCAAAGTAGGCTTTGATGAGGCTGATTATATCCAACCAGAAACTCAAACCTGCCCTAAAATTTAGATAGAACAGGAGGAAAAGGCAAATATCTCCAGTCTTCATCCTAACATCTTTACTCAACTTCTGATATATCTTTGTACATCCCAACTATGACCGTTTATTGCATACTCACTGAGTAGGCAAAAAAGTAAAAATGCTTCCAATGCCAAGAGTAGAGAAGGGTGAAGAACAACAGGAATCCACATCTTACATGAAGGTGTCCACACTGGCATAAGCCCTGGGAGAGCAATTCAACATCTAGGGAAAGCTGAAGTTATGCACACTCTGTTCTATTCCTAGGTATATGGTCTGGAGAAATTTTCACACGTGTTCACAATAAGACAGGTCAAACTTTTCACAGCATTGTTTCTCACGCACAAGAGACGAAAACAGGAGACTGGGGACATTGATTGTGAAATGGTCATAAAATAGAATAGTTACTGCACAGCAGCTAAAATGACTTCCTAGATCAACACGCAATTCCTAAATCAACAAGGTTAAATAGCAAAAACACCTTGTTGAGGAAAAAGAACAAGCCATGGAAGGACAAGTACAGTCAGTTCTCATTAATATAAAGTTTAAAAATAGGCAAAGCAACAGCATGTAATTATTAGTGGATTTATACATACATAGCAAAAGTATAAAAATATGCATAGGAATGAAAAGACATCAAATTTACTGGAGAGATTATCTCTAGAGAAAAAAAGATATAAGATTTAGGAGAGGAGCACTGGGGGCTTCCTCTGTACCTATAATGTTTTATTTCTTTCTTAAAAATAAATCTAAAACAAAGATAGCAAAAAAAAAAAAAGCCTAAAACAAAGATGGCAAAAAACTAAAACAAAGACGGCAAAATCTAAAATAAAGATGGCAAAAACTGTATCTGTAAAGGGTTTTGTCATTTTGGTTTGTTTTCTGTATACTTAAAATATTTCAAAATGTTAAAAAGAAAAGAAAGCATGATGGCTTAGCCATGGATTGATCTAGAATACCCTGGAATCTGAGACCATAGGAATAACAAAGATCCAGCCACTATGAGAGGGACACTCCCCCCCTAAAAAAAAAATTATCTTTTTCTTTTTGGGGGGAGGCAGACAGACCCCTCAGAATTTGTTCCTCTGGATCAGTCAACCAAAGTTTTTATCTGGAAGTTTTGAGAAGGTTGCATCACGATTTGTGGAAGAAACGTCCCAAGTTGTGGCAATCAGGTGAGTGGTTCTTCCTCCATGATAACGCACCTGCCACACCACACTGAGTATTCAACAGTTTTTGACCAAAAACAACATGACCCCCATGTCCCACCCTCCCCATTCACCCAGTCACCCCTGGAGTGACTTTTATTTGTTTCCCCAGATGAAAAAAAATTCTCAAAGAGAAACGTTTCGCTGATGTGGAAGAGGTGAAACAAAAAACAGCAGAAACACTAAAAGGCATCAAAAATGACGAGTTAAAAAACTGTTGTAAGCAGTGGAAAAAGTGTCTTATAGGTGTATGGCATCCAATAGAAAGTACTTTGAAGGTGACTAAAGTTTAAAAATACAAGAATAAATACACATTTTTAAATAAATAAATTTACAAGAATAAAAATATTTAAATAGAAATACAAGAATACACATTTTTATAAATAAATTTCAAATTATAAACAAATTTTTTGTGTCTCCCCTTGTATTTGGGGCATTTTAAACAAGACTAACAGCCACCACATACTCCTCTGTATCTCTGTGCCCAGTTCAGTGGCTAGCCAAAAGTAAATACAGACTAAATAGCGAAAGAATAAATGAGCAAATCAGTGAACAAGTGAATGGAACAAGTGTCATATGTGTCCTTGTTTAATCTTTAAAATGAGGAAAGTCATTATTGTCAATAATTTGAAGTAGAAATTATTTCCAAATATAGGTCTATGTATAACTCTTCTTAAAGGCATCATTAATCAAACAAAGACTGAAAACAAATAGACAAAGTCACCTTCAAAGACTTTTTTAACCCTAAAGTTCAGTGTTTTTTTCTTTATTTCAGAGCCAGGCACAACACATTCATGTCATGCATTGCCGTAATGGACCCAAGAACATTGCCGCTATCCTGAAATATAAATATGTCTCAAGGTAACCGTGTCAACTAAAGAGCTCTTCTGAGCCTTATGTGAAGAAGTCCTGTCCCAGCATTTCTCTGCTCTGTTTACTGTTTACCAGGTATGTTAGGATTCTAAATCATTTTCTTCGTGAATACAGGTTCTTCCCAAAAAGTCCTCAAAATGCTAGAATGCAACCTATTCTAACAAACAAACAAAAAGAAATTGCCAAGGTGATAACTATGATTTCAAATTCCTGATCATTATAGGGGAAAATACAGACTTGGCGAAATCAAGCAGAAATCTGTTACCATATACTTTTGCCATTACCAATTTTTCACAAAAATTCCAAGTGAATTTAAAAAGAACCAAAGTAAGACGTGATACTTTCACCCAAGCCTAGCAATTATATCCAGTTTAAAATAGTTTAAGCAAAAAGAATAATTTTAGAAAGTCCAGCCCTCCACTATCTGAAATGAAGTTGGTGTTTTATAGTCTTCTTTATGTTATTAAAATATTCATTTACTTTTTAAATATAATCCTGAAACTTCCTTCGAAATACTTTCTCCACAGAAAGAGGAATATATTTACAGTGTCCCTTTAAAGTTTAACAAAAGAAGGATTCAAAGAGTTACCTCCACTCTACAAGCCTTTTTTCAAATGTGTAACAGGATCTTACTGCAGTCACTGGGTCTGCTCTCCACACAAAGAAAGACTGGAAAGCATTTGTGTTATGCTCCTGGAGTTAAAAATGAAGAAGCCCTTTCCTTTCCATCAGTTCGTTTTTATTAAGAAGGTGGCCACACTAAGTCAGAAATTATAACCATCTGCTTTGGCCATTAAATGCATATTCAAAGGCCTAATGATAAAGTGGTCTCTTTATTCATAACAGAAAGTGACAAGTGGCCGTTTTCTCGGGGTATTCAAGGAAATAAATCAATTCATAGGTTCAGGTTGATGGCCCACGTGGGCAGTATTGCCTCTCAAGTTTTCTCTCCTCCTTGGCCTTTGTTGTTTTTAATCACTTAGGAGAAAAATGGGGAGCTCTGAAGGCACTTTTTCCCTGAGTTTTGTTTACCTCTACTCTTGCTGAAGCACCTCACATGATTTGAAGACACTATCTTCTATTTCTCTTCATCACAAAAGAATCACCACAGGCATTGTCTCACCAGTGAGTAGCCACACGGGACTTATCAACTGCAGTGTGTCTGAATCAAGGCCTCAGACAAAGGTATGTGAGGAAACCACAGCCCTGTGAAAGGAAACAACAGTAGAACCACGTAGCTGTATTGTAATATTTCAGCAACACAGCCTCTTGTTCTCTTTAATTCACATATTAAAATTTTAATTATCAAGTTGCTAAAGCATATTTGGCTTTCCATTGAAGTGGGTTTACCAACCCAGCCTTGGAGCGCAGACAGAAGTCCTTTGTTGCGCTGCCAGACGCATGGAGACGCCAGCGTGGCACCATCCACGTCCTCTGCCCCAGATCCTTCTGGCAGGGAGCCTCTACCACCACCTAGAGCACAGGAATCTCTGGGAGATGAATCTCCCTGGCCTTCGTCCAAAGAGCTTTATTACTGGAAAGACCAGAAAGACCTCTTTGCAAACCTGATCCTTCTCCTCACCCAATCCATGGGCTTGTCCTGGAAGAAACAGCAGAAGAGTGAACTGTCATGCCTGAGCTAGGTCATGAAGGATGAGTAGGAGTTCTTGGGGGGAGTTCTTCATGAAGGATGTGGAAAACACTCCTCTCCCACCACAGAAGGAATTCTCCAAGACCTGTGTTTTCTACAAGGTTGAAACCCTCTAGAAACCCACAACCCCAAAGCAGGGAACCAGTATGTCAAACACCTGAGGCTTCTTGCTCCACTTGCTGGCTTCTTTCCTGATCTCCTCACTCCTACCACTCGGAGAAGGCAGTCACCATCTATCAGGGCTGTAGGGGCAGAGGCAAGAACACTGAACTGACAAGAGGCCCCATGGGAGCCAGCTTGGAGGGGACAGCAGGGAGCATTCATAACTAGCCAGATTCTACCGTTCTACCCTAGAGACCGCTCCAGCCTGCGGTCAGAAATCCAGTAAAGATTCTTCCTTGCTCTGCAGTAACAAGCTGTGCAGTTTGGGGAGTGTCAGTGAACTTCTCAGGGCCTCACTATTGTTCCCCATAAAATGAGAGATCTTTGTGATCTTTTATAAACGAACACACCTCTAGACCGAATTCTTTGTCATGTCAAAAGCGCCTCAAGGCCCTGGCATTTCACACTATCAGGTCGCTTCCTTTATCTGCTGCCTCAGTTTCCTCAAGGATCAAATTGAGCGGCTTAAGTAGATGATCTTAAGGCCCCTTCCAACACGGAGGCTCTATGATCCAGCTGATGAATCCAGATCACAAGCAAGGATTATGCTCTTAATCTCCATGCCTCTTCCTTTGCCAAATAATGACAGGAATGTATTTCAGCTGAATGCCCCCAGCCCCACTACCAGTCCGTCTGGTTGGGAAACCTACAGCGACTTCTCTCTGCCTGCTTGCCAACACGGAAATCTTCAAACAAAGATGGGATGATTAATAGCGTCTTTAATAGGGCCCCCACCTTGACATTAAATCTCGGGCTGAGGTTATCAAAAACAGCAAGTACACAAAGAACTCACTCACGGCCTTGAGAGCAAGCCAGAAAGCAAGCCAGAGACCGCGCAGGTGGCTGGAAGGAAAACATGAATTACAAAGAGAAGGTGCATTGAGCGAATAGAAAATAACTCTGGTATAGAAGGATGGGGGCTGAAAACAGATGTGAGGGGCAGGTCACCTCATCACTGTGAGAAGTGAAAGCAAGAGCCACAACTTCCCTTACTCACACACACACACTCTCTCTGTTTCTCTCTCTCTCTCTAATAAAACAGGAAATTCACTCTATTAGCCCAGGTCTGTAGGTTGTGGTGCCCTTGAAGGGATATTGAAGAGCTGAAAGCTGATTAGACCCAGCGCCAGTGTTCCAGAAGGAGTTGGAAGTGAAGGAAGCAGTGTGATGGTGGGGTGGCAACTTCACACACTGGAGGGGGTATTGGGCATTATGGCCTAGGTTCAAGTTCTATCCAGCGCTTTGTGATCTTTTATAAACTAACACACCTCTAGACCGAAATCTTTGTCTATGAAATAAGGCCTACAAATATCCAATCACAAAATAGATTTTTTAAAGCATTTTTAAAATAGACTTTTAAAACACTCACAAGTGTTTGAGTCACAGCAGATGTTCCCCCAACATTAGAACTCTCTGTGAAGACGCATGCAGGTATCAAGATCAGAACACAAGAGTGGGTCAATCCAGAGAGACAATCCAGAAATCAAGAAAGGACAGGCAAGGATTAAACAAGGCAGAACCGTGGGTCAAGGTTATAACAGCAAGCTATGAGAAAATTTTCGCTATCACTGCTTTTAGGGGAAGAGATCAGACGCTCAGATGAGTGGCAAAAGATAACCCCATTCACTGAAAGAGAGAGGGAGAGACAGAAAAGTAAAAAACAAAGCCAAGAAAGAGGGACGGTAGAGACATACTCCAAATACTAATAGTAGTTATCACTCCTAAGTTTATTTCAGGGTTTTTTGCTTGTTGGTTTGTTTGTTTGCATATCAATATCTTTCAAATTATATATAGTATATATCTATAGTATATATACATACATATATGTGTGTGTGTGTGTGTATCTTTTTTTTTGAGTTGGAGTCACACTCTGTTGCCCAGGTTGGAGTGCTGTGGACCTGCTGGGCTCCGGCAATCCTTCTGCCTCAGTCTTTCAAGTAGCAGGAGCTACAGGCATGCACTATCA
>CAUYQG010054182.1:0-22496 GCA_963574415.1 Tarsius wallacei | reverse complement strand
GTTCTAGGCTCCTTGGCTTGTGGCTGCCTGATTCCAATCTCTGCCTTAGTCTTCACATGGACTTCTCTGTGTCATCTCCTTTTTTATTTCTTTTCTTTTTTTGAGTTGAAGTCTCACTCGGTCACCCAGGCTGGAGTGCAGGGGCACACTCACGGCCACCCCAGCATCGACCTGCTGGGCTCCAGCTATCCTTCCGTCTCCACCTTCCAAGTAGCTGAAACTACAGGCATGTGCTACCAAGCACAGCTAATTTTTTGACTTATTGTAGAGACGAGGTCTCACCATGTTGCCCAGGCTCAAACCCACGGGCTCAGGCAATCCTCTCACCTTGACCTCCCAGAGTGCTGGGATTATAGACTTGAACCACCACGCCTGGCCATTTTCACGTTTTTAAAAATTTGTACCACACAACAGTGTTGTGAGGCCATCAGAGCATCTCTTGATTCTTCCATTTTATATGTTAATAAAACTGAAGCTTAGAGATTAAATGACTTTAGTCCCATGAAGTAGTTATCTCTCCAACATCATTGTTACGCATATAAGTTTTGTATAGTTAAATTTTGTTTTGTTTATCTTGAAAAGATTATCAGACACATTGTAAGGATTACCCATGCAGAGTTTGATATTTCCTGTGCCAGCAACAGCAAATAAGAATCTTCAAGCTTGCTTTGTCTAATCTTGCTTATATGAAGCCTTTCTCCTGTGCCTGAATCTGTTCTGAATATATGTGTGTTGCTATTAGCTTGCTATGTGTGAGGCCAAATTTTGAAGACTTACAGCTATCGAATAAGGGCTTTATGCTGTAGATTTACATGATGATGTCTTCTTTCAGAGGGCTTCCCAACCTTGTAGCTATACTTAGTCATCCCAAATTCTAGGACACTTCTAGAGACAGTGGAGATTCTGCCTCAACATCTCCCTGCTGCTATTTAAGATGCTCCCTTTTATCTTTGCAGAGTGCCCATGCCTAGAGAACATGGGTCTTAACTTGCCTCAGACCTTGCTTTGTTCTAGGGAGTAAATCTAATAACAAGATTTTTAGAATACAAAATATGTAAGATGGAAGCCCTTTAAATCCTATCATTTATCACTTGTCTAGAGCCTCAGATTTCGCCATGGGGTTTTAGGTTAAGATTAAAGAGGTCTAATAACTGTGTGAGCTAGGCCAATTTAGTTAATGTCTCTGTGGTTAAATTTCCTGTTTGTAAAATTAGAATAACAATATCACCAATCTCCTAGTTATCAGGAATTGGTGAAGCACTTAGCACAGTGCCTGTCTTATAGTATTAATATATGTAATATTAATATATAAATTTATAATATTTATATTATATATATTATTATATAACTATTTAATATATTTTTAAAAGAACCAAAGCAGTCTGGAAAGTCCATAACTATCCCAGGAAGATGAAATTGAAATTTGGGGTTACTCTTTTAAAAAATAAGTTGAGACTTAGATTTAGGTATAAGTTCATCTTGACGGGAAAATCTGAGTACCACAATATCACTTGCTGGTGTGAATGGTTATCTGGTGGCCGTTCATCCCACATGCCCAGTTATTTGTTTATAGTCCTAGAAATGCAGATTTCCTCCATGTAAAGCTGACCATTAAGCATAGGCTCTCAAATACCACATGTGGGCATTTGTAGAATATCGTGTGATTTCTTTTAGATTAATTTTTTGAAACTTTGTTTTCTTTTAAAGTCCCAGAAGGACAGAAACGTTTCTTTTCCCTTAAAGAATATTAGGTTTTTGAGCTAAAAAAGTGTTCAGAGTGCTTATGTGGTGTTTATGTTGGGCAGTGGGGGATACCTCTCAAAGAAGAATTTAGACACAAATAATTGAGTTCTTTAAATAAAAACTCAAAGCAAACCCTTCCCCCTAAAAAGATGTTCATTAGATGTTAGCTACCATCCTCTGTTATCTACTAAAAACGATTGAGTTGGCATAGATGATTGACAAGCTGAATTACATACCACATGCCTGGATTTGATTTTCTTTTCCCAGAACTGACCAACTGTATTAGCAACTTGCTCTGCCAAGAACAAAATAAATATACTGGATTTTATGATAACTAAATACTTGTCAGTTTGGAGCTTTTTTTTTGGTATTTCTTTTACTAGAAAAACGTTATTCAGTATTGTGTCAAACTGTGCAGTGATACTAATGTTTTTTACAGACTAAATATTTTTCAAATAATAGGCAGTATAATCCATTATACCAGGAAATTGGGCTTTCTGAAACTGAACCAAACTAGCAGAATCTAGTCAGAAGCTAATGTTTTTAGCAAAGAAAGAAAATAAATAAAATTACACCTTTGAAATTTTGCTTTAGAATTCTTTCTTGGTGTTTTGAATGCCCCCCCCCACCCCCAATCTTTCTGGTCTAAACAGAAATTCATATATAGACTGTGGTTTTTCTATGTACTTTTTGTTTTTGTATATGACTATGTTTTTGTAAATGTGCTTTCTGTTTTTGCATATGAACTATGTTTGAGAGACTTTAGTGTCAACGTATAGGGCATTAAACCAGTGAAGCAGAATTTATTAGTTAATTCTTTTGAGAGTATAGGGTGATAAAATCAAATAGATGTAACATACTTTAATGTCAGATTAGTGAAGTACAATTTTCTAATGATGAGTTGTTGCGAGAACTATGAAGGAAGGCTTTAAATAGGACAGATAATAGTGTCTTTGTATTGGGTGTCTTGAGTGTCTTGGGATGGATTTTGTGAACTTTTAGTTCTCTGATTATAAGTAAAATGTTTCACCGCCTTTTCCTCAATGTTTGTCTTTTCTAGATTGTCAAAAGAGTGGGAAATAGTGAGGAAACGCCAATGATTGGAGACAAAGTTTGTGTCCATTACAAAGGAAAATTGTTCAATGGAAAGAAGTTTGATTCCAGTCGTGACAGAAATGAACCATTTGTCTTTGGTCTTGGCAAAGGTAAAAGGATACTTTTTGAGTTGTGTTTTCCTTGTATGTATTACTGTTTGTATTATATAGGAACAGTAGATCCTATTGTTACTAAAAGTAAGGATATTTTAGAGCAGTAATACTCAAGGTGTCTGAGGATCTCTAGGGTTCCCTGAGATCTTTTTAGGGAGTTTATAATGTTGATTATTTCCACAACAGTTCTAAGATGTTATTTGCCCTTTTTGCTGTGCTGACATATGCATTGATGGCACAAAAGTTGCAGTGGTAAAAACTGCTGACTCCTTAGTATAAATCAAGACAGTGACAATACAAATCAAGACAGCACCAGTAATCATGGTATTTTTCAAGGCCACTTGTTCACTGTTTACATAAGGGGAAAAAGCTAGTTTCACTTAAGAATGTCCTCAATAAAGCAGTAAAAGTTATTAATTTTATTAAAACCCACTTCTTGAGTTTTCCATCATTTTGATATTCTATGACAGAAGGGAAGCATATATACAGCCTGTCTATATGCCAAAGCATGGTGGGTATCTCAAGGAAAAGCACTTGTGCTTTTGTTTTTAGATGAGAGCCTGCTGCATTTATTTCACGAAACACTGTTTTTACTTGAAAGGGCAAATTATGATTACTCAGACTTTATTATTCAATATTTGGCAGGTTATTTGTCCTGAAAATGAATGGAATGAGCCTGTCACTTCAAGGAAAAACAACTGACAATTTTTTTGCCAATGATTTTTCTTTTCTTTTTTTCTTGAATTGGAGTCTCACTCTGTCACCCAGGCAGGAGCACAGTGGCACGCTTACAGCTCCTGCAGCGTCGACCTACTGGGCTCAGGCAATCCTTCCGCCTCAGCCTTCTAAGTAGCCGGAACTATAGGCGCATGCTACCATACCCTGCTAATTTTTTATTTATTGTAGAGACAAGGTCTCACCAAGTTACCTGGGCTGCTCTCGAAGCTGTGGGCTCAGACAATCCCCTCACTTCAGCCTCCCAAAGTGCTAGGATTACAAGGCTGAACCACTGAGCCCAGCTGCCATTGAATTTTCAAGTGAAAATTGTAGTTTTGGAGAATTTGTATCTGTGAGCTTGACAGCTTTCCAAAATTTAAAAGGCTTGACCAGGAACAGTAGCTCACATGTAATCCCAGCACTTTGGGGTGAGGGTGGGGGAGCTAAAATGGGAGGATTGCTTGAGCCCAGGAAGTTGAAGCTGCAATGAGTCAGGATCGTACCACCGTCCTCTGTTATCTACTAACAAAAATTAATAGGTAACAACCTGAGCAACAGAGTGAAACCCTGTCTAAAAAAAAAAAAAAAAGACTTTTCTGCTGAAATCAGTGGGTATCAATGAATGTGATTTTTAAATTTTATATAATGAAATGTTTCAACATTTGGAACCAGTATTTCCCAACAACCAACTGGAGATGTTACAAGATTATCTGTGAATAAATAATCCATTTAAAGTTCCAGTAAGACCAGTGGCTTTTTATGGAACACAATATGAAAAGTTCATTGATGCACTTTCGTAATCCACATTACAACTGACTTAAAACTTATGACTTATCCAGTTTTGATAGAGCAGGGAATCATATTCACAATGATCTGAAATGACTATTCAAGTGCCCTCCTACCTTTTTCAGCTGTCTGTCTTTATGGGTTTGGATTTTTTTCATGTTTCAACCAAAATTGCAGCAATGAGTGTAGAAGTAGATATAAGAATCTGATTGTCTTATATTACAAGTCAGACACATTTGTAAGAGTATGAAATAAATGTCTTATTAACCAAAGTGCTTTTTAGATATAGAAGACACCTGAGGAAAAGGGTTGAGAACTACTGTTTTCAAGTATTAAATGTGATTTTTGGAAATTTCAAATGCTTATTTTAGTTTAGCTTTTTAGTCATATTCTCACTCTGTTGCTCAGACTGGAGTGCAGTGGCACAATCATGGCTCACTGTAGCCTCAGCCCCTTGGGCTCAAGTGATCCTCTTGCCTCAGCCTCCTGAGTAGGTGGGACTACATGCACACATCTGGCTAATTTTTTTGAGTTTTTGTAAAGAGGAAGTCTCGCTGTGTTGCCTAGGCTTGTCTCAAAATCCTGGGCTCAAACAATCCTTCCACCTCAACTTCCCAAAATGCTGGGATTACAAATGTGAGCCACCACGCCCAGCCCTCAAATACTTTTAAATGTTTTTAGTTAATTTAGTGTTCTTATATCTTAATCTTGTAAGAATGATGGACTGAGGGTACCTGCATAACGAACATTTGTATACCTAACCCTGAATTGTACCCCACATCTTTAAAATTAAAAAAAATTAAAAGGAAAAAAAAGAATGATGAACTGTACATCAAATTGAACTTTGTAGACCATGTGGCAAATTATAATGTCTTTTATTCTTGTCTGCCACAGACATAACAAGCAGTTCTAGTTCGTTCCTAGATTAAGTGTAAAAGGCACTCTATTCTCCCTGTCCGCCACCGTGACTCAGTGTTGATGAAATTCCTTTCTCCTTCTGACCTGTATCTAGTTGAATTGCTAACTAAGCATGGGTCTGAGAAAGGAAACAGCAAGATAGGAACTAAGTAGTGAAACTCTTATGCCTCTGTCCCCCTGCCTTCCCTGCCACCCATACCATGTGTGTGTTCCTAGGAATTCTCTTCTTGCCAAACTCCAGTGCTGCCTAAGTGCAGTGCCACTGCTCCCTTCTCCTTCAGGTCCTTAGTGAGTTAATGGCTCATGTGACATTAATCTTGTGTTTAAATAAGATAGCAATCAAAAACAAATACAGAGTTTCCTAGCTGATAATTATACCAGTTGTTTGAGAATTCTTGTTCATTTTTGTTGATGCAGTGATGTAAACCTTCAGGCTACCAGAACAGCTATGGCATCTTTACTTAATCTGGATGACCTCAGAGTCACTGGCCTTGTCTGACCTTCTTGTTCCTATGGCCTCCTAAATCCTTACTCTAACCATAGAATTTCTGTCTTTAAAACATTGGTAGATTTAAGATAACAGATCATCTCTTAGCCAGTTATATTGTTGAGAACTGATATTGCCACCTTCTCTACCCAGATTTTCTCAGTAAAACACTTTAGTGAATGAGTCTTTTGTTTCCTAGAGTTTTGAGCAGGATAAAAAGACTCTGAGTTCTTTTTTTAAAATCCAAGTTGGAACCGGGCTCGGTGGCTCAGCCTGTAATCCCATACTTTGGGAGGCTGAGGTGAGTGGATTGCCTGAGCCTGCGGGTTCGAGACCCACCTGGGCAGCTTGACGAGACCTCATCTCTACAATAAATAAAAAAATTAGCCGGGCATGGTAGTGCGCGCCTGTAGTTCCAGCTACTTGGAAGGCTGAGGCGGAAGGATTGCCAGAGCCCAGCAGGTAGAGGCTGCGGTGGCCGGGAGTGGCCACTGCACTCCAGTCTGGGTGACAGAGTGAGACTCCAACTCAAAAAAAAAAAAATCCAAGTTGGGAGAGAAAAGAGGCAACTTTCTGTTGACTTCATACCTATGACAGACCTGTCTAGAGCCAGTGTGGCCTCATGGGAGAAGCATCCAGCTGGGTGTTAGGGAGCCAGGGTTCCAGTCTTTACTGTTCTCTGTGGCATGTTAACATGAGCAAGCCACTTAGTCTTCTCTGTTTCTGTAAAAAGTAGGAGTCTGTAGGAACTTTAAGCTTAGTCCTGAGTCTATGATTTCATTCTGTACCTTCTGTAACTAATGCAGGAACAAAAACCGTGAAAGACTAACACCAGGAGAAGAGACCTTTAGAGGCCACCTTCAGGTGGTAATTAGAGATATTAGAGTGGAGTGATATACTTCTGGCAAAACTTCTATAACAATGTGTTCAACTGTCTATAAAACAGGAACATTGGTTAGGCAGTTTATAGTTTTGTCCTTTTTGTTTTGTTTGAGTCAGAGTCTCACTCTGTCGCCCAGGCTGAAGTGCAGTGGTACGATCATGGCCACCGCAGCCTCAACTTGCTGGGCTTGGGTGGTCCTTTCACCTCAGCCTTTCAAGTAGCTGGAACTACAGGTGTGCACCATCATGCCTGGTTAATGTCATTTTCATTCTGGAGATGAGGTCTTGCCAAGTTGCCCAGGCTGGTCTCAAACTCCTGTGCTCAGGCAATCCTCTTGCCTCCACCTCCCAAAGTGGGATTACAGGTATGGGCCACCACGCCTGACTTGTCTTAAATTTTATAGCAGTAGCTACTTTACCAAAAGAAGAAAAATAATATAAATGGACACTAGCATAAATATTGTCCATTGAACCCTCTTGATACCTTATATCGTACCTCTCACCTTATATTGTACCTCTCCCAAGGGAATAGATAGAAATATTTATTTCAATGGAAAGTCTTGCTAATTTTGAGATTCTAGTTATGACTTTAGTATTTAAAATAGAATTACAAGAATCTGTCTATAAAAACCACATTGAAAAAATACACATATCATAAGGTATATAATGTACACCATTGCTTAGCACTCAGCACAATACATAGTAAGCACTTAGACGTTCATTACTGTTGCTACAGTATTAGGATTATTAACTGACTTTATAATAGAATGGTAAGAACTATGTTATAACAGTTTGAGTCCTAACTCCATCTGTTTACTCCGCATGCATGCAAACCTTTTGCAACAATGCTTAACCATCTTTTTTAGCCCCAGGAAGTTGGGAAAGACAAAAATGGAATCAATCTAAGAGAACTGAGAATTCCCACCATAGAATATGTTCCAGACATTAGAATGAAGTAGTGGCAATTTTCTTTACTAGGTTTTCTTTTCTTTTTTTTTTTTTTTTTGAGTTGGAGTCTCACTCCATCACCCAGGCTGGAGTGCAGTGGCATGCTCACAGCCACCCCAGCGTTGACCTGCTGGGCTCAGGCAATCCTTCCGCCTCAGCCTTCCAAGTAGCCAGAACTACAAGCATGCGCTACCATGCCCAGCTAACTTTTTTAAATTTATTGTAGAGACAAGGTCTCACCAAGTTGCCCAGGCTGGTCTCAAACCCCTGGGCTCAGGCAATCTTCTCACCTCGGCCTCCCAAAGTGCTGGGGTTATAGGCTTGAGCCACTGCACCCAGCCCTTACTAGGTTTTCTTAGCTAAATATTAATGTTCTGAATTCCTACAACTGTCTTTTGGGTTTTTTCGTTTTATTTGTTTTAATTTTTCAGTTGAAGTCTCACTGTTGCCCAGGCTGGGAAGTACAGTAGCACAATCACAACTCACCACAGCCACAAACTCAAAGCAATCCTCCCATGTCAGCTTCCCGAGTAACTGGTACTACAGACATGTGCCACTGTGCCTGGCTATGTTGCCCAGGCTAGTCTTGAACTCCTGGACTCAAGCAATCCTCCCGCCTCACCCTGCGAAAGTGCTGGGATTACAAGTGTGAGCCACCACACCTGGCCCTGGAACTGTTCATAAACCATTTAAAAAGAAGTTGAAATATGAATGAGAATTTTCATATATGTGTCTATGATAGTTCTGTTTTTTTTTCTCTCCCTCCCACCAGCAAATGTATTTTCTCTAAAATGGAGGAGGGAGATAGATTTTAAGGACGAAAGGATTGTTTATACTGCCATCTGTTGTTGTTGTTGTTATTTCGGTTTTGTTTTTTGTTTTTTTTGAGTTAGAGTCTCACTCTGTTGCCCAGGCTGGAGTACAGTGGCATGTTCATGGCCACCACAGCTTTGACCTGCTGGACTCAGGTGATCCTTCTGCCTCAGCCTTCCAATAGCTGGAACTACAGATGTGCACCACCATGCCTGGCTAATTTTTTGATTTATTGTATAGACAAGGTCTCGCCATGTTGCCCAGGTTGGTCTCGAACTCCTGGGCTCAGGCAATCCTCTCGCCTCCGCCTATTGCTGGGGCTGTAGGTGTGAGCCTATGCACCCAGCTCTACTGCTATTCTTATGAGTAAATCCAAAAGCACTAAAGCCTCAGCCCCCACTCAGTCTGTAAAGGTCTGGTGATATCCAGTAGAAGGCTGCGGCAGTTGTTTTTGATGCTCTTGGTATGTCACTAACATGCCTGAGACTCATGAAGATAAAAATCATATCTATTCCTCCCCCAGATATGAAAAATAAGAGAATCAGATAAACCAGTAGTTTTAGATTCTTCACATATCTATACTTTCCTTATTATTGAGATTAAACCATAATGAAGGAAATATCAGTGATCTGCCTATAACATTAATATAATCTTTTTTTATATTATGATCTGTGATCACCAGTAAAAATACCTGTTAATTTAGTCAGCCATTAGCATATTGAGGTAGGAGGGAGAAAATATATGTTGAAAGATTAATAACTAATACTTTTTAAGTACTTGCAGTGCCAGGCCAGGGCCTTATGTGTATTATCTTATTTAATCCTCACACCGATCTTATTATTTTTAAGATTCTTTTTTACTTAGTTTAGTTTAGGTGACAGTTCATCATATTTACATTTGTGTCCAAGCCTCTTTGAATGTTTTTTATTGAGGTATTATTTATACATAATAATGTTCATCCTTTTAAGTGTATAGTTAATAGTTAATATAGTTTTCTAATACTTCTGTAACTACCACCACAGTCAAAATATAAAGCAGTTTCTTCACCAAAAAGTTTTCTTTCTTTCTTTTTTTTTTTTTGGTAGAGACGAGATTTTGCTATATTACCCAGGCTGGTTTTGAACTCCTGGGCTCAAGCACTCTCCCTACTTCAACCTCCCAAAGTGCTGGGATTACAGGTGTGGCTATCACACCCTGCCCATAAAAATTTTTCATATGTCCTTTTGCAGTCACTTTCCTCACTGGACCCTGGGCTCCAGGCAGTCACTGATCTGGTTTCTGTTACTATAGTTTTGGCTTTTCTAGAATTTCATATAAATGGAATCTTATGTTGTCTTTTGGTGTTTGAAGTCTTTCACTTAGCATAATGTGTTTTAGATTTATGCATGTTGAAATGCTGGGTAGTATTCCACAATATAGAAATGCCACTGTTCATTTATTCAAAAAGAGTGGCCAGGTGTTGTGGTTCACACCTGTAATCCCAGCACTTTGGGAGACCAAGGAGAAAGGATTGCCTGAGCTCAGGAGTTTGAGACCAGCCTGGGCAACATAGTGAGAACTCTTCTCTACAATAAATCAAAAAATTAGCTGGGCGTGATGGTGTGCTCCTATAGTCCCAGCTACTTGGAAGGCTAAGGCGGAAGGAACACCTGATCCCAGCAGGTTGAGGCTGCTGTGGCTGTGAGTGTGCCATTGCACTCCAACCTGGGTGACAGAGTGAGACTCTGGCTTAAAAAAAAGGACATTTGGGTTTCCAATTTGTGGCTATTATGAATAATATTTTGAACATGCGCATTTCTGTCTTTGTGTAGATTTATGTTTTCATTTATTTTGGGCAAATAAACACCTGGGAGTTGAGTTGCTGGCCATATAGTAAGTGTATGTTTACCTTTATAAGGTATTGCAATACCTTTTCTTTTCTTTTTCTTTTTTTTTTTTTTTTTGAGTAAGAATCTCACTCTGTCACCCATACTGGAGTGCAGTTACACGCTCAGAACCACCACAACCTCGACCTGTGCTCAGATGATCCTTCCACCTCATCCTTCCGAGTAACTGGAACTACAGGCACAAGCCACCACACCTAGCTGATTTTTTTTTTTTTAATTGTAGAGATGAGGTCTCGCCAAGTTGCCCAAGCTGGTCTCACCCTAGGACTCAGGCATTCCTCTTACCTCTGCCTCCCAAAGTGCTGGAATTACAGGTGTGAGCCACCACACCCGGCCTGATTTTCAAAGTGGTTGTACAGTTTTGCATTTTTACCAGCAATGCATGAGAGTTTAAGTTTTTCACATTTTTGCCAACACTTAGTACGTCAGTCTTTTTTTTTTTTTTTTCTTGATTTGGAGTGTCACTTCATCACCCAGGCTGGAGTGCAGTGGCACGCTCACAGCCACTGCCCAGCCTCAACCTGCTGGGATCAGGTGATCTTCCACCTCAGCCTTCCGAGTAGCCGGAACTGCAGGTGCACGCTACAATGACCAGCTAATTTTTTGATTTATTGTAGAGATGAAGTCTCACCAAGTTGCCCTGGCTGGTTTCAAACCCGTGGGCTCAGGCAATCCACTCACCTCTGCCTCCCAAAGTGCTGGGATTACAGGCTGAGACACCGAGCCCCACATCTTCATTTTCTTAATTAGTCTGTAAAGGAACAAAAGTTTTACTTTTGATGAAGTCCACTTTATCAATTTTTTCTTTTGTGGTTTGGGTGCCTACTATTATTAACCATTTTTGATTTGGTTTGATTTTGTGTTTACCCATGAAGAGACTAAGGTACAGAGAAGCTAAGTAATTTGCCCAAAGATATACAGTAGGTAACAAAGCCAGGATTCAAACCCAGGCAGTCTCTTTCAAGTAATGCTAGATCATAAGGTTTAAAACATAGCCCAAACCAGGCACAAAACCAAATTAGGTCCTGGTCACCAGGACTGACTGCCTGCTGCATACCAGACAATTTCCTTATAGGAACAGTATGTCTTAGTTAATGAGGTTTATCAAAAGCAAAATTATTATTGTTGGGTGCTTGATATTGTGGGCCCATTACTACTTTAAAAGTTTTTTTTTTGAGTTGGAGTCTCACTTTTGTTGCCCAGGCTGCACTGCAGTGGCACGCTTACAACCACCTCAGCCTCGACCTGCTGGGTTTAAGCGATCCTTCCGCCTCAGCCTTCCAAGTAGCTTGAACTACAGATGCACACCACCACCTGGCTAGTTTTTATGATTTATTGTAGACATGAAGCCGCCTCACCAAGTTGTCCAGGCTGGTCTCGAACACCTGGGCTCAGGCAATCCTCTCACCTCGGCCTCCCAAAGTGCTGCGATTACAAGTACTAGCCAAGCATTGAATTTTTGTGATGTACCTTTAAGCCTTGACAACATTTTACCACTAGTAAAATACACTTAATAGTAATGGGTAGCCATGTAGCCAACTTCACATGGGTTGTTTGTCATTTAACCATGTGTTCTTTTTAAGTTTCTGTTGATACTCTTATTGCCACATAAATATATAGTATTTTTAATATCTGTTCACGCTTTTTACTTGCAGTTTAGGAGAATTCAGGGTATGTAAGGAAAACTTTTAGGTTAAAGTATTTAGTTTTTCTGATTATTTCCAAAAGTATGAGCCAGAAAGACAGCAATCTTTTAAGAAAGTAATTTTTTTTTTTTTTTTTTGGTTTTACCTGGTACTTTGCAGTAAAGGAGGAATGCTTCTGATTTGCATTCTGAGTGGATATCCAGGAGAAGCCAGTTTAGGCTGGGGGAAGCTATGCAAATTTTTAACTCTATTTAAATTTAGTGTTACATCATGACTGTGTTCCTTTATTGGGTGCAATATTGTGATGCTATAGTTCTTTGGGAAATAGAAAGTCATCAGGACCGGACCCCTAAGTACCTAACAATTTATCCAGGCAAAACTGATCTTTAAGGCTGTCCCAAGACAGATAATGCCACCATATCTGGGCTTTTTTTCCCCTGTTTTTTTTAAATTATAAAATTATGAGGGTGGGAAGAGATTGTCCTGTGATCAGTTCTCTTAGTAATTAGAGAAATGACAAAAATAGAATGAATGTAACATAAGAAATATGAGCACTTTAAATGAATCTTAATTTGTTCATTCATAATCAGATACATTGGTAGGAAGTAGGGATGCTGATCAGCTCCTCTTCATAACCATTTAAAAATAAGAGTAGGCCGGGCTCAGTGGCTCAGCCTGTAATCCCAGCACTTTGGGAGGCCGAGGCGAGTGGGTTGCCTGAGCCCGCAGGTTCGAGACCCGCCTGGACAGCTTGGCGAGACCTCATCTCTACAGTAAATCAAAAATTAGCCAGGTGTGGTAGTGCATGCCTATATTTCCAGCTACTTGGAAGGCTGAGGCGGAAGGATTGCCAGAGCCCAGTGGGTCGATGCTGGGGTGGCTGTGAGCATGTGTGCCACTGTACTCCAGCCTGGGCGACAGAATGAGACTGCAACTAAAAATAAATAAATAAAAATAAGAGTAAATGAGCCGGGTGCAGTGGCTCATGTTTGTAATCCTAGCACTTTGGGAGGCGGAGGTGAGAGGATAGCCTGAGCTCAGGGGTTCAAGGCCAGCCTGGGCAACATGGCAAGACCTCGTCTCTACAATAAATAAAAAAATTAGCTGGCATGGTGGCACGTTCCTGTAGTTGGAAGGCTGAGGCAGAAGGATTGCCTAAGCCTAGCAGGTTGACACTGGGGTGACCATGAGTGTGCCACTGCACTCCAGCCTGGGTGACAGAGTGAGACTCCAACTCAAAAAAAAAAAAAAGAAGAAAGAATGTCAATATTATCAGTAATATGAAATTCTTTGGGTTTTATGATATAAAATATTATCAAAGTATACAAATAGTTAAACTAAAGATCAGAAATTGCTACTGAGTCCTGGAAATCCTTCAATAAAAGTGAAGCAGGAATGAATCACATGCTTGTTAAATTATCCAAAGTTTATTAGTGATTAACCTTAAGTGTTTATTAACTTTTATGTTTTGAAAGGAAATGTTTTGCAATTAAAATTTTTATCTTTCCTGTCCTTTTCTGCTTCCATATGAAAAAGTAATTTTTATCTGTTTGATACTACATAGTTTTCATCCTCTAGTATATTAAATATGTTTATATTTCAAATGCAAGTGTGCATTTAAATGTTACTTAGTCAGTGATTATTCAAAAGGGCGCCAAGCCCATTCTTTGAGGAAAAGACAGTCTTTTCAAAAAATGGTGTTGGGAAAACTGGATATCCACATGTAAAAGAATGAAGTTAGAGCCTTATCTTAAACCATATGCAAAGATTAACTAAAAGTGGATCAAAGACCTAAAACTATACAAATCCTAGAAGGAAACGGAAGAAAAGCTTCATAACGTCAGATTTGGCTGTGATTTCTTGAGTATGACATCAAAAGCACAGGCAACAAAAGTAAAAATAGATAAATTAGACTGGTACTGGATGATTCTACTATTATTTGAGGTTTCTATCTAGAGTAGTCAAATTCTTAAAAACAGAAAGTGGATAGTAGTTGCCAGGAGCTGCGGGGGAGGAATGGGAATTGTTAATGAATATAAAGTTTTAGTTTTGCAAGATGAAAAAGTTCTGGAGATTGGTTGCACAACTGTGTGACTATACTTAATAATACAGAATTGTACACTTTAAAATAGTTAAGATGGTAAATGTATGTGTATTTTACCACAATTAAGCATTTTATTTAATCAAGAAAAAAGTTATGCAGTCAGAATGTTCTGAAGTGGTTGCTATAGTCTTTAGTATAAATTATTAAAGTGTTGTGTGATTAAATTAATATGTCATATCTTAAAATGTGTTATGTAAATTTTTTAATCAAGAAAAATGTAACCCTACAGAAGGAAGAAAAAGTATAATGCATTGCTTTTATGCTGGGATTTATAGGCTTTTAAACTTTTTCAATGGTCTACAGTTACATGGATATAAAAAGCATTTGGCCTAGTGTGATGGCTCATACCTGTAATCCCAGCACTTTTAGGAGGCTGAGGTGGGAGGATGGCTTGAAGCCAGGAGTTTGAGACCAGCCTGGGCAAAAAACCCTGTCTCAAAATTTTAAAAATAAATAAGAATTAAAAAGATATAAAAAGCATTTACATGTAGGGATAGCTACATTACACATTTCTATAAATGTGTTTTCTTATTTCATATTTTATTACAAATGAATTAGACTCCTGTAATTGATAAAGTAAATTGTGTTTTGAGCTAGTAAAATTGAAGTCCAGATCAAGTGTAAGAATAAATTGCCTTTATATATTCTTGGTGTATTTTATCTACAACTAAGATCCTAAAGGTGAAGAATCTCTAAAATGTTTATGTTTAGCCCAGTAATTCTAGGAATTTAACATAAGGATATGTGGTAAAAGCTTGCTTGACCTACTCCAGACTAACTGATGCTCTCCGTTCTGTTTGCAGATATACTGAGTGATATGACTAGTTTCCTGTTCTGTGGTGTGGTCCCACACTCTGCTCCCACCAGTTGAGTGGGACATGTCAATGCCCTCTAGCCACAGACCACTGCGAACACACCTGTAGTTGAACAAGTTGGTTCATTACCTGTGAGGAAGGATGCGCAGCATGGGAAACTGCAGTGTCTCAGCAAGAGCATTAGAAAGGGGCTGTTGATAGGAATTGGGCTTGTGTTAGGTGATTTTGGGAAGACTGAAGAAAGCAAGCCTTTCTGGATTGGATGCTGTTAGGTTGCGGGTGATTCTATGTTTGGGTATCTTAGTAAATCTTATTAGGAGGAGCGCCAACTAGAGTTGAGTGAGACAGATGCTCTAACTGCGGGAGAAGCTTATGTCACCCGTATTAGCCAGGAGAGGGGGATGTTTGGTATTTTGTAGGATACACAAGTGGCCTTGTTTTTTGTCTGGGCACAAAATTTTGAAGTGTTCTTGTTTTGTCTCTCTTGACCATGTCTCAGAGTGACCTTGTCTTATGTTGATATTTTGTGAGATTGTTTATGTCCAACAGGATAATAACATGGCCTCCCTGTGAGCCCTAGCCCAGCTTCAGACAGCGCTGAGGCCTAGCTGCAAGTGTTCAAGCAGCTTCCAGATGTTGAGAGCTACATTTTTCTCCCTGAGACCCTTACTAAGAATCAGTTGAAACCAGGCACTGGGGTGGATACCTGTAGTCCCAGTTACTCAGGAGACAGATAGGAAAATCACTTGAGCCCAGGAGTTCCAGACTGCTGTGTACTATGGTCACACCAGTGAGTAGCCACTGCACTTCAGCCTGGGCACCATAGTGAAACTCCATCTCATACCTTGAAAAAATACACACACAAGCCAGGTACAGGGGGCTCATGCCTGTAATCCCAGCACCAGCACTCTGGGAGGTGGAGGTGAGAGAATTGCCTGAGCCCAGGGGTTTACCAAGACCAGCCTGAGCAATCTGACGAGACCTTGTCTCTACAATAAATAAATTTTTAAAAATTAGCCGGGCATGGTGGCACATGCTTGTGGTTCCAGCTACTTGGAAGGAAGAGGCAGAAGGATCACCTGAGCCCAGCAGGTCGAGGCTGCGGTGGCCCTGAGTATGCCACTGCACTCCAGCGTGGACGACAGAGTGAGACTTATACCCCCAAAAATACACACACAAACACACATACTCACACATGAATGTTTATTAAAGCCTGTGGACAGTGCTGACTAAAAAAAAAAGAATCAGTTGAAGCCTGTTTATATCCATTATACTTTTCATAATTACATAATTTAATTAGATATTATACAAAACACTGAAATTAGTGTAAAAAGAAGGGGAATTATTTCTATGAAAACCACATCGAATGTTTTGGAAAGACTTACTAAGGTGAAATGTTAAAAGCATTTTTAAATGGCTGTTGAATTAGGGGTGAGCAAAACATAGGCAAAATAAGTAGGCCATTCAGAACACATTTTTTGCATACTGATTGCTTTACAAGTGTTTTCCAGTTGTTGCTTCACTGTAAAGAGAACCACATTAAATTGCCAATATCTCATGAGTGTAATTTGTATAGTGAAGACAATGTGGAACTCCTATCATTAGAGCCACATTTAATGACAAGGCCTTGGCCTTCTAACACACAGTAAGTTAACATACTTTATGTTTTAAATTTTTTAAATGTTGGAGATATATTATGTTGTTTTGTGATTCCTCACTTAAAGCAAGATTTTAAAATAACCTATCAACCAGTTCTAATTGTGTCAGCTTTGAGGCTTTTACTATACAGTGAAATTCACGTAGAGATTTAGATGTAGTTGTTCATCAAAACTTGATTATGGTAAAAAACACATAAATAATCCAAGTGTTTATTAATGGAAACAATGAGATTATAATATATTCAAAAGATGGAATAATATATAGCTATTGAAAGTCATGTTTTCAGATGTTATCTGTTAACAAAAATGCTCATAAAATGTGAAATATAAAGAGCAGGGTACAAAACCAAATAAAGTATAATCTCAATCTTTTAAGAATTTATATGTAAAAATGTAATATGTAAATTGTGTGCATACTTAATTGGAAGGAAATGAAATGAACCAAGAAATTGATAGTAGTTTCTCCAGACACTGGAATTGGAGGTGTTTTGTTTTGTTTTCTGTCTTTTTCTGAATTAGAGTCTCACTCTGTTGCCCAGCCTGCACTCCAGTGGCATGAAGTGGCACGATCACGGCTCACTGCAGCCTTGAGCTCCTGGGCTTAGGCAGTCCTTCCACCTCAGCCTCCTGAGTATCTGGGACCACAGGCACGTGCCACCATGCTTGGCTTTATTTTATTTTTTCATTTTTTGTGGAGTCTCGCTATGTTGCCTAGGCTGGTCTCTAACTCCTGGCCTTAAGCAATCCTCCTGCCTCAGCGTCCCAAAGTGCTGGAATTACAGACTGAGCCATCATGCCCTTCTTTAGAGATTTTTTATAATTGTGCTCTCTTTACTTTCCTATGCTTTCCAGATTTATTTGAGTATGTGTTATTTGTTAAAAATCGGAGGAAATTTTTATAAGAAAGAATTCCGTGATTGGCAATTTTAGAAACACTTGTATTCCTATCAGTCTGGCTGTTTGCTCAGTGTGTTTCATTCTGTATCTCTGTAAAAGAACCTTTAAAGTTCCCAAAGGAGAAGACGGGCACAGGCATGACTTATGGAGCTGCTTTGGAGTTAATTGACAGGCTGATATTTTTAATTTCTAAGGCCCAGCAGAGATATCACCTGTGAATTAAGCATTTATGACTGCCCCCACCCTAAACCCAAGACTGAGTTACATAATTTAATCAGATATTACATAATCTCTGAGGCCCTTGTTTGTACTCTGTTGTATTTTATTTTATTTTATTTTTTGTAAACAGTGCATGTATCTTCTCCACCAGCCATACACTACATGCTCCTTAGAAGAAAGATAGGACAGCCTACCTTTGTATTCTTAGTACCTGGCACAGACTTTGCTCCTCGTAATTCACTAAAAGACTTGAACAAGTTTACAATACTTGTTCTCACAATATACAGATTTCCTGAAGGAGCATGCAAGGTTGAAGATATCAGAGTTGACAGTTAAAAAAAAGTCCTCAAGGCCCACACTAAAACACAGCACAGTCATTGAAGAGCATCAGTGGCAGGAAAGCAGCCTATCAACAGCAAACTTTGAATTTCAACTCATGATTCTGGACTGTTTTTACAGTAGAACCATGTGTGATGGGCATTTAAATAGATGTAGCTAGGCATAGTGGCACATGCCTGGTCCCAGCTTCTCAGAAGTCTTAGGTGGAAGGCTCACTTGAGCACAAGAGTTTGAGTCCAGCCTGGGCAACAGAGCAAGAACCTGTCTCTTCTTTTTTTTCAGAGACAGTGTCTCACTCTGTCACTCAGGCTGTGTAAGACCCTGACTCTTAAAAAAAAAAAAAGAAAAGAAAAAAGATGTAGCCATTTTGGAAAAACAGTAACTATCAAATTTAAAATAATGTTTCTCAATAGGAGATTGTAATATTATACAGCCATTATGAAGGAAGTGGATCTATTTGTATTTATGATACTGATGACTTTTATTTGTTAAATACATATTATATGCCAGGCACTGGCCATACATTTGAATGTTTTATCTAGTAACTTTCATGGCCACTATATGGCAGGTACTGTTGTTATCTACATTTTGCACATGAAGAAATTGAGGCACAGAGGTTAAATAACTTGCACAAGTTCACACAGTTAGTGAAGGGCAGCCCTAGTATTCAGATCCAGGTAGTCTGAGGTCAAAGAGTATGCTGCACTTTTAGTTTTTAAAATGCACATCCTGCTTTCTACTAATGGAGGAAGAAGATTAAGATATGTTTGTGTATTAAATGAAAAAGCAGTTCAGAACTGAATGTATAGTACACTGTCATTTATGTTTTAAATTTTTAAAAAAATGACAGCATACACTGGGAGGATACCTGAGAAACTTACCAGTGATTCCTTATGCGGAGGGGATGGGTGGCCTGTTACCTTTTACTTTATATCTTTCTGTCTTCTGGATGGTTTGATAATAGGCATCTATTACTTGTATAAAAAAAATTTTTTTTTTTTTTTTGAGTCAATCTTACTCTGTCGCCCAGGATAGAGTGCAGTGGCACAATCATGGCTACCACAGTGTCCACCTGCTGGGCTCAGGCATCCTTCCACCTCAGCCTTCCAAGTAGCTGGAACCACAGGTGTGTGCCACCACGCCCGGCTAATTTTTTGATTTATTGTAGAGGTGAGGTCTCGCCATGTTGCTCAGGCTGATCTTGAACCCCTGGGCTCAGGGAATCCTCTCACCTCTGCCTCCCCAAGTGTTGAGATTACAGGTGTGAGCCACTGCACCTGGCTTACTTGTATAAATTTTTAACTAAGATAGCTGTAATTGAAATGCTGAAAAGTTGTAATACTTAATGAAGTTGAAATCATGAGTAACAAATGTTTTACCTGTCCCACCGGGGCTTCCCCTTGTCCTGATGTCCTACCACCAGCTCACTTCAAAATGGATTGCCTCTGGGGTTCATTGCTTATCTGATCCCACTTTAAATACTTTTTGATTGACAGAGCACCTCATGTATATTTTATCCTTTTAAATTCTGTAAATTTTTTATTGTTTCCCAAAGGATTTGAAACTGCTGACAGTAAGATAAAGCTAATGATGCCTATTATAGGTACCCTGGAAGTGGACAAAAGTTAAAATATTCTGAGTTCTGTTGTTCTTGTGAATTTTTGTTTAAAGAAACCTTTTCTGATTCTACATTTTGAGAAGAAATTTATTTCATGGACTCTTTTATGCAATTTATACTTTTCTGTTTTTCTTGTTTTGCTGTTTTTGTCTACTCAACTAAATTATAAGCTTCCTCAGGACAAACTCCATTTTTCAATACTATTTTTGTTCTGTCTCTGCCTAGAAAACATGCACTTATTGTGGTTGAAATGATACATTAAGCAGCAATTGCAACACAGCCACGTTTTGTAGATATTGTCACCACCTCTTTTCAAAGAGGTAATCTTTGGGCAGTTTAAGAGTTGATACTACTTTCATCCCCCTCAGCAGGGAATCCTTCTATGATAGCCTTCAAAAAATTGCGTTTATTTCTTTGTGTGTAGCTTTTACTGAGTTCTGTCATCTTGTAGCCCAAACTTTATAGCTGAGCACCTAGTGTGAAGAACTGGAAATGTGTCTGAACTTTTGTTCTGTGAAAGTAAAATCTCTTTAAATATGACATGTAGGTTTCAACTACCTTTTTCTTTCTCTTAGGCCAAGTCATCAAAGCATGGGACATTGGAATAGCCACCATGAAGAAAGGAGAGGTCTGCCATTTGCTGTGTAGACCGGAATATGCGTATGGCTCGGCTGGCAGTCTCCCTAAGATTCCCTCGAATGCAACTCTCTTTTTTGAGGCAAGTATGTGTGTGATATTGCCTTGTCAGCATCTGCTCTACAATAGGAATGGCTTTGAAGCACCAGGCAATGGAAAAAGAGCTAAGCTTGCTATTGAGAATCAAATCCAACTTATTTATTTTGGAGCTTGGCTTCTTGAATTGTTTCCCACAAACCCAAGGGGTGTGTGCCAGTGCTTTCTTAGAAACGTATTTCTGGTGTGAAAAGGTCATATCTAAATAAACAAAAGACACTACACTTAGAAATAAAGGTTCTGGTTAGTGGTATGAAAGTGACATACTCAAAATTGACCAGAATACTGTATAGGAATGTTGGAGATAATGTTGAAGTATTCTTGTAACAAGTTGCAAGGTATTTTCATATTATAAATATCACAGATCTCACATCTTCATTAGAAGCAGTTGGTGATGATAATATGTTATTCATTCTGTGTTGAATTACACATATTTGGCATAACCTGGTTTTTAAGAACTATCCTAACTGGTAAAATACACCTGTAGTCAGTTGCGGGCTAGATTCATAGGATTTATTTATTTATTTGAATTAGAGTCCCATTGTTACCCAGACTGGAGTGCAGCTGCACACTCACAGCCACCGCAGCCTCGACCTGCTGGGCTCAGGCAATCCTTCTGCCTTCCAAGTAGTTGGAACCACAGGTGTGCACCACCACACCTGTCTAATTTTTTGATTTATTGTAGAGACGATGTCTCACCAAGTTGCCCAAGCTGGTCTTGAACCCCTGGGCTCAGGCACCCCTCTTGCCTCTTCTTCCCAAAGTGCTAGGATTACAGGCGTAAGCCACAGAGCCTGGCTTGTAGGATTTATTCTTATGTGTTAAGATGGGAATTTCGGCCGGGCGTGATTACAGGCTCAGCCTGTAATCCCAGCACTTTGGGAGGCCAAGGTGAAAGGATTGCTGGAGCCCAAGGGTACGAGACCAGCCTGGGCAACTTGGTGAGACCTAGTTTCTACAATAAATTACAAAAACTAGCTGGGCATGGTGGCGTGTGTCTGTAGTTCCAGCTACTTGAAAGGCTGAGGTGGAAAAATCACCTAAGCCCAGCAGATCCAGACTGCAGTAGCCATGAACGTGCCACTGCACTCCAGCCTGGGAGACAAGGGTGAGACTCCAACTCAAAAAAAAAAAAGAAGGGAATTTCATAAATCCAGGATGGAAAAGTGGTGATCTTGGAGTCTGACAAGACAGTTCTGCATCAGCACCTTTTTACTCTGGCTTTTTGCCCACGGGCAGTTTCCTAGTATTTCTTGTCTTTGCACTGCAGCTCTCAGGATGTGGTCCTAGACGTTATCATTATAGGAAATTCTTTCCAAGTATAGAAAAGTGGTGTATTCTTTTTTCCTACTTTTTCAATAACTAGGATGCACAGATAAATATATATTTTTAAAAAGTTATATTTTGGTCAAATGAAAGGAGAATTGGTTGCTCTTGCAACCATATGTTATGTTGACTTTACTTGGTTTTTTCTCAGCCAAATTCCTTTTTCATTTCTAGATTGAGCTCCTTGATTTCAAAGGAGAGGATTTATTTGAAGATGGAGGCATTATCCGGAGAATCAAACGTAAAGGAGAGGGATACTCAAACCCAAATGAAGGAGCAACAGTAGAAGGTAAGATTTGCTGTGAGAGGGAGCTTGTCCTTAAAGGTGGCTTCCCTTTAAGTGGAGTAAATAGAGATTTTTAAAAATTTGCTTGCAGAAGTAAATATATTGAATGTATCTCTTAGCCAGGCTCGGTGGCTCAGCCTGTAATCCCATGCCTTGGGAGGCTGGGGTGAGTGGATTGCCTGAGCCCGCGGGTTCGAGACCCGCCTGGGCAACTTGGCGAGACCTCATCTCTACAATAAATCAAAAATTAGCCGGGCGTGGCAGCGCACGCCTGTCGTTCCAGCTACTCGGAAGGCTGAAGCGGAAGGATCGCCGGAGCCCAGCAGGTCGAGGCTGCGGTGGCCGGGAGCGGCCACTGCACTCCAGTCTGGGCGACAGAGTGAGACTCCAACTCAAAAAAAAACAATGGCTTCATTTAGTAAATGTTCATTCAAAAATGAATAAAATGTAATCCCTTCCATCTAGGAA
>CAUYQG010054179.1:0-31947 GCA_963574415.1 Tarsius wallacei | reverse complement strand
TTTTCTTTTTTTTTTTTGTGTTGTGGACTCACACTGTGTCCCCCACACTGGAGGGCAGGGGCCTCACCCCACCACCCCCCGCGCCCCCGTGGACACCGCCGCGCACACACCCCCTCCCAACCCACAGGCTGTGGCAGAAGGTTCGCTGGCGCCCCGCAGGTGGCGGCTGGGGGGGCCGGGTGCGGCAACTGCACTCCAGTCTGGGTGACAGAGTGAGACTCCAACTCAAAAAAAAAAAAAAATCTCCCCTCCTGGCCAGGCTCAGTGGCTCAGCCTGTAATTCCAGCACTTTGGAAGGCCGAGGCAAGTGGATTGCCAGAGGCCGAGGGCTCGAGACTCGCCCTAGCAACTTGGTGAAACCTTGTCTCTACAATATATCAAAATTTAGCCGGGCATGGTAGTGCACACCTGTAGTTCCGGCTGCTTGGAAGACTGAGGCGGAAGGATCTCTGGAGCCCAGCAGGGTGAGGCTGCGGTGGCCGGGAGTGTGACCCTGCACACCAGTCTGGGCTACAGAGTGAGACTCCAACTCAAACACACGTACACACACAACAGAGATGTAAAAAGAGCCTAACCGGGCTGAGTGTCCCTTAGCTGAAATGCTTCAGACCAGAAGTGCTTGAGATTTAGGAATTTTTTCAGATTCTGGAATATTTGTAAAATACATATTGAGTGAACATCTAAAATGCTTCAAAATCCAAAACTTTTTGAGTGCTTGTGACACTCAAAGGAGATGCTCATCAGAGTATCTCAGAGTTCAGATTTTTAGATTTGAGATGCTTAATCTGTGTTATGTTTTTAATCAGAGACTTTTGTATTCTAAAACTATGATCACTGAAATAAAGTATTTGATTCTACTAAAATTCACACATTTCTTAGTAAAATTAGTGGGAAATCAATATTTTACGATACACCAAAAGTCAAAATTCAAAGGAAAAGTTTTACAAACTGTGTTCTGTTTACAAACTGTTTATAATGAGTTGTCTATAATATTGAGAACAAACTTCTCTGCTGGTTAAAAAAAAAACAAAAACTTACATCTAACATTCAAATTTATTGCATGAAAATGCCAATTTTTTATCAACAGGTAGTGACATTTTTCATATTTTATGTATAAGTGTGTTGTCAACACACCAGTTTTAATATAAACTAAAGAAAAACAAAGTATAAATTTAGCACATTAAAAAAAATTTTATGTGAAAACAATGAACACATATTCTTTAAAATTAGATTGTCAAAACTTGGCAGGCATTTTTCCCTAATGAAATTAACCTGAGAAACACTTCACGCATGACACTCTCTCTTTATTGAACTCAGTGAAACAATGTTTCATAACTACTTAAGTGCAATTGAAACTGTATAGAGTTGCTTGACATTCTAGCAGTTTGCAAATCCATAAAGCAAAACCTGCCTGTCAGCACTCTGGAGGCTGTGGGCCCCTGAGGCAGAAGGGGCACCAATGTGCAGTGATGCTGGTGCAGACTGCCAGGCTCTGGGCAGAGGAAGCACTGACATCTCTCGCAGCTACCCTGAGCTGTGTGCCCAGAAGTCAGCCACCAGCCTAGCAGAAATCCCAAGGAAGTAGAGAGACTTTCACTTGTCTAGATATGTCCATCAGGGGTAAACTAGATCTTTATTTGTCCAGCTTGTTTATTTAACTGTTTACTTTGGGGACTGTGGCAAGAGAGGAGCAGACCTTTCTGTGCTTATGTCTTGTAAACCTCTTACTCTCATGCAGTAGGAGAGCTCAGGAGGTCATCCGTGGTCTTGAGAGTTTCATGCCTGAAATGTCCCAATGGCTTCCCAGGAACACCTCTTGTCCCCAGGGTGCTTGATTTTGGAACATCCAACTGCTTGCATGGCATCTAGCGCATCTTTTTAATGTGTAGACCTGTTTCATTAGGTCTAAATGTATTTACTTCTTATTTTTTTAAATGATAAAAGTCAACTTGTGGTTATCTGTGTCAATAGAAGACATCCGCATTAGACAGTCTAAGTCTAAGCCAATCCCTTTCTTATAGTATTTTGATAATTGTTCATGGTCCGCTTATAAGTGAGAACATAGGATACTCTGTTCTTTGTTTCTGTGATAGATCACTGAGTATGATCCAAGTTGCTGCAAAGTCCATATGTTTGTTTTCCTTTATGACTGCATAATATTCCATTGTGTATATGTAGCACATTTTTTTAATTGAGTCCAGCTTCGATGGGCAGCATGGTTGGTTCCATGTTTTTGCTATTGTGAATAGAGCTGCAACAAACATATGTGTGCAGGTATCTTTTTGGTAGAATGACTTGAGTTCCTCCAGGTATATTCCCAATAAGAGGATTGCTGGGTCATATGGAAGGCCAATTTCTGCTTATTTCAGAAATCACCACATTGTCTATTTCTGGTCTAACAGTAGTAATTAGTGCATAATGGAAATACTTGAGTTTCTCTTTAAATTTGAATGAGGGGTTCTGAGGCTTGGAGAGCACAGAGTGCTCTATTATTTGCAAAAATGATATACAATTCAAGAATTTGAGCTGATTCCATAATTCCATAATTATTCCATAATTATTCCAATGCCTGGAAATTTGAGGTTGCAGTATTTTTTAAATAAAGTATCTGTTTTTCTTCCTTTTTGTTTGTTTCTTCTTTAAAAAGAGGAGCGTAGCATTGTAAAAAAAACCTTTACTAAATGAAGGATTTCCTTTCATGCTGTTCTGCTTAATGACTATGTTTTTATGTTAGATTTTCAGGACTGTTTGGAGTGCATTGCATGGAGGGATGGTGCCCTTCCCCAACTCCCACACAAGCTTCCTCCTGAGGCCCTAGTCCTGTTTCTGTGTATATTGCTTGTATTTTGCATATGTTTTATGGTTTCATTTCTGCCTGTAAACTGAACCTCCAAAGGGCAGCTTTATTTTAGTTTTTCATATTCAGCATGAGAAGTATGATATATGTATAACTGATACATTGTTTTAATGAATAAATTAATTAAGAAAGCCCAAATTCATGTTGAAAGAACTGCCACATGTACTAACAGAGGTTATATCAGTTTCTAAGGAGAAAACTGTTTCTATTATCATTAAAATAAAATACCTTAATTACAGCATACAGTTGTATACATAAATTTCTGATATTCCTATATATATTTCCATGAAGCAGATTGGTCATAGGAAGAAAGGCACAGTTTGATGAAGAATAATGATGTCTTTGGGAGAAACAATAGCATGTATTTTTCATACTATAATGATCTGTGAGAATAAACTCCACTGAAAATTATTCCTCTGCCATCAATGAGTCAGCTAAATGTGTCAGACACAGAAGGAGGAAGATTGAGCATGGACTGGTGTACATTCACAACTGTCTTCAGGCTGGAATGAGGAGAAGGAATGTCGTGTCCTCTGAAACTGAAGCTTGACTGGTGGGCCTTCTCGGGAAAGAGCATCAGTACCCATAGCATTGATTATGGACAGGACTGAATTGGTGGTGCTGAGAAAACTATTTTGGGGATAGTCACCAAAGAGAATTTTACATCTCCTGGCGCAAGAACCAGTGACAACTAAATGTTTTTGTGCAGATGGATAGAAAGAAAGGACATTAAAAGAATTAATAAGATAAGATGCACATAAAATGCAATACTCCCTTCCCAAATATATCTCTAAAATTATTTTTTGAAATCTAGTCTTAAGGAAGCTAGAATAAAAACAAAGCCTTTCTTTTCTTCTTTCTTCCCTCCTTTCTTTTATAACAATCCTTAATAGCAGGCTGGTAAGTTTATTCACTTCAGAAAGTCAAGTTGGCTACTTTTAGGCTGTTTGAACACAAGTCCTTGTTTTGGTTTTGAATCTATCATGACTGTTTCTAGAAACACAGTATTCATATTAACAGAAGAATGTAGTTGGATTCGATCTCTTTTCTAAGCAATGACAGCCAGCAAGTGTTTTATCATTCAATTATAAATGTTTTCGAGATGGAGAATTGAAGGTGGAAACATTCCATCACTTTCCACTGTTGCATGGCTGGGAAGTGGCCAGACTCAGAGGAGAATCTAGCTCTCTTTATACCTGGAATCCATGGCATTTTTCTCCCTGGCAGGCATCTGATTCATGAATAAACTCCCCCTGCTGTAGGGACAAGTAGATATGGAGATTGCTCTTAAGAAATATCTCTGGAATGTCTCAGCGGATCATTCCACTCAAGCCAGAAATGGGAATATTTAGGGTTCAAGGAGGGAAAATTTGTCTCCAGAAACAGTGTGAGGTGGGTCCCAACATGCTGGTTTCCTGGAGATGAGCTGAGATTGACTAGAGAATGGACCTGAAATCCCAGTGCAGTGGGCTCATCACAGTTAAACTGTTTATTGAACTGGAGAAGTTGGAAAAAATAATATGGTTTCCCTAGATGATTTTGAAGATGTCTGGACTTGGTACCAAATTCCATTCCTTGAAGCTCTGACCATCTCTTTCTTTCTCTCTCTCTGTCTGTCTGTCTCTCTCTGTCTTTCTCTCTTTCTCTCTCTCTCTACCACTTGAGGAGAATCAAAAATATTTTAAACAAAGAGTTCATTTCTACACCATTTCAGCCCCATGTAATTAGTTCTTGTTTTGCTTAATGGTGGGCTGGCAATGCTCATAAATCCAAATTGTTGTTGCTGTTGTTCCAGAGTTTTTACTTAGTTTTATATAGTTCAATGACATGATCTCAAAATTTATCAGAAACCTGCATCTAAGAGTACTTGTCACAGTCTTTTTTTCATAAATTTCCTTGAGAAAGAAGCATTTTTTAAAAAATGTAGCTGATTATGATTTTTTCCCCTTGTTTTAGAGAAAGTAGAGTCAAATAATTGTCTACGAATGGCAAAATACTTAGAATGGCCATAGTTAAAAATTCAACTGGCCAAGAAATTTGAGTTTTCTGTAGCATACAACAATCTAACATAATATTCAGAATTATGACTAATAACATATATCAAAGCATGTCAGAATTTTTTAGAAGTCTTATACAAGCTTGGTACACACATTAATAATGTAGCTCATACATATATAGCAAATAAGTTAAACAACATTTCTTACATGACAATACTTCTCATATGATTTTTACATACCAAATAAATACATACCTGATACATCTCTTTTGGGCTTCCAGAGACTCTATTTGTTTGGGGGTTTTTTTGAGTTAGAGTCTCACTCTGTCGCCCAGACTGGAGTGCAGTGGCATGCTCCTGGCCACCGCAGCCTCAACCTGCTGGGCTCCGGCGATCCTTCCGCCTCAGCCTTCCAAGTAGCTAGAACTACAGGCGCACGCTACCACACCTGGCTAATTTTTGATTTATTGTAGAGATGAGGTCTTGCCAAGTTTCCCGGGCTGGTCTCGGACCTGCGGGCTCAGGCAATCCACTCACCTCGGCCTCCCAAAGTGCTGGGATTATAGGTTGAGCCACGGAGCCCAGCCAAGGGACTCTATTTGAACGTCCAAAAGTTAGTTTAAGATTTTAGAATTTGAAATTTGATTTTGGAAGACTGCAAAATATGTCAAAGTTTTAACATACTTGATCAAAATAAGAACACAAGTCACTGAGAAATGACAGTCTACATTTAGTCAAAATGATAATCAAAATATTTCAAAAAGCAAAACATTTCACTGGTTGATAGAAGAGACAATGAAAAGACCTAATAAAGACAGCACAGACCAACACAATCTGTCTTGCACTCTCCCTTCATCCTACTTTTTTACAATTTACTGAAAAGTTAAATTAAAAATTTTTTATTACCTCTTATTTCTACATGAAAATTTCATTCAGAAGATAAATTAGATTCTACCTATCCATCAATGTATTTTTAATGCTAAAGCAAATTTTAATAAAACTTTTTAAACAAATTCATCCAATCTCAATCAGCTTTGACCACACAAGGTAAGATTTTTATAAATCTTTTATAAACTTTTACAAATTTTTCCATTCTCTTTCTTTCTTCAACTTTCTACATCCATTCAGTTTATTTCACTTATTCCTTCTATTTAATACAACCTTTAAATAACATTTAAAGTAGGAAAAATCACTTTTCCTTTAACAAAATCACATTTTATAATTTCTTATCAAAAACACATCTTAATTTTCTTATATACTCTTTTATTAAGTGTCAGTCAGGTACCAACAATTTATGAACACACATTTTATGATTTTAGAAACATAGGCTTTCTAATGCAATGATTTTTTTAAATGTTAAACAGGACATTTTTACTAGCAAATCTAAATGTCTGTTGTTTCTGTGAAATAAGAAGCCGAAAGTATATAAGCTTAAATTTATATTTAGTTATTACTATCTTAGCATCGTATCTTAGTTGGAAATGATCTAGGCAGTCAATGAACTTAATTTAGCTTAACAAACCTTTAAGGGCATATTACCAAAATATTTGGGCAACCTTTTTTTTAAGTAAACATATTATAAAACATAGTAATAACATAGTAATTACAAGTTTATCTAGCAACATCATTCCGTTTACATCTATTTAATTTGTTCATTCCTAACAACGTTTGAAAAATTTTGTAAGATGTTAGACAAATCTAGCTATCACCTGAAGTTAAATTTTTTATTAACCATTTTTATATTACTGTATGTTAAGCACGTATCCATCGTAAAAGCAAAAATATTAAGTTAAATACATGTTCATAATTTGCCGATAACTCAGAAGACATAGTTTGCTCATTAAACAAACAATACTAAACTAGTTTTATTTACCAAAATATTTACTCAAATTACATGAACTTGGAAAATATCTGGGCATACTTAGTTAATTTATGAAGACGCTGTCTTTAAGTTAATTTGGTACCATGTAGATAATATACAAACATTTAGATAGACATATGCATACATGTAGACATAACATATAGTACACAAGTATGTATCTAAAAACCAAAGAGATTAAAAAAATTCAACATAAAGTAGAGTAGAGCTTTAGACTTGAGAGAAAGTTGTCCATTTACAGCTCTGGGGGCTCCATGGGGAAAAACAGAGATCCCCCTATTAAAAAAGAGGAGTTTGTGGTATCTTTTCTGTTTTCCTCAAGAGGTCTCATAGCTGTTTGAGGCTTTCTTTAGTGCCCTCATGTGGCAGTAAAGGTGGCAAGAGGAAGGTGGGACAGACAGAGGTAAATAGAACAAGTCTTAGAGTAAGTAGCCAACTTAGGAGATCTTGCTTTCCAAAAAGTCAGTTGAGTTTTACATTGTCCTTGGCAAAAATAATGTCAACAAGAAGAGAAGCAGACAGAGTGCATATAGTTAGCAGGGGTTTAAGAAGAGAAGAATTCAGTCAACTGAGAGGTTTTTTTAAGAGAGAACAAAAGTCTTGAAAAATATGTATATACGTATATATTATAAATATCAGCTTTAATAAAATCAACTTCTGACTACAAACTCTTAAAAATCCTTTCGTCAGGTTTTAGCTGGGCAGTTAGTAAACATTCCTGTTTGGGGTTTTTCCTTTCTGAAATTTACACCAAGAAAGAGTTTTAGATGTAGGGTATATTTATTTATTACAGGTCTAGGATAATCATTATTTGAAGATGATTACTAAAATGTTTCCTTTCTTTCTGAGTATATGGTTTTATTTAGCTTAGGAGAGAAATCTAAACACACAAAGCAACAAAATGTTTCTATCACATTCTAAATATAAACCACGATTTCAAACTAAAGGTATAACTGCACAAATGATTTGAAACCAATTTAAATAAATATGCATGAGACAAAACCCCCAAAGCTCTCTGTGATGTCGATGAAGGATGCCAAATTCTGTAAAATATTTAAAATGATTGATTGTGAGTCAAATGTGAGTGACCTTAAATCTGTGACACCATCCCAGGAGGCCCTGAGAACATGTGTCCTAAGTGGTTGAATTGCAGCTTGGTGATATACATTTCAGGAAGGCAGAAGTTGTAAGAAATCATGAATCAATACATCTGTGGTTTATACTGGCTTAGCCCAGGAAGGCAAGGAGATCTCCAAGCAGGGGCTTGCAGGTCATAAGTGGGTTCAAAGATTTGCTCTGTGTAGGGAATTTTGAAAGCAGTAAAAGAAATGGGTAACTTGAAGGATAAGTGAGTCAAGCTTCTTGACATGTAGATGAAGCCTCTTAGGTGGCAGATGGTGTCTTTATAAGTGCCTAGAATCCAAGAATCCTGAAGAGACAGCTTTACAGGGTCATAAAATACTTTGATTTCCTTGTTAATCTGTTGTGTGGTATTATGCCAGATAGGTTTGAAAGCAAGCCTCATTAGATAGGATTAATTTTAAGAACTTATCTGATGAGTTTTTATAGGGTATGACTCCTAAGGTCCCTTAGGAATTTGGAAAAAGAATTTAAAAAGTCAGAGTTTAGTCTATGGCATTAATCAAGCTCTCCAAAAAGGAACAAGATCCAGACCCCTCACAATAAGAGCTTATAAAAGGAAAGCTTAACTTGTCTCAAATGGGGTGCAACCCATATCTGTCACACTGTATTTTCCAAGGTCTCAGCTTCTCAGCTGACCATCTACAAATAACAGTCAAATTAAAATAGATAGCAAAATAGAAGAAAAAATACTGTCGATGGTGGTAGCACAGAGGTGAGAATATAACTCAACTTCTTTTTCTCACAGATTCTCAGCTGAGGCAATTTCCTGAAAACAAAATTTTATTAACAAGATAAAAACCAGTAGAATCTTATTAACCTATACTGTACTCCACGTGGGAGAGGTCTCAGAACCATTTCTGCCTCAAGGCAGTGGCTTAGGGATCTTGTTTAAATAGTATTTAAACAAAGAGACATAAATCCTACACAATGTTGGGGTTGGGAGGCCAATACTCCCAAATATGGCATTTGCCTCAAAGTCTCTCTGACCTCCCCCACCCCTAGTCTTTTCTAGCTGCTTCCTCTCCCTGTTATCAAGAGAGGGGGAAAAGTAATGTAATTAAATCTGGCCCAAGCATTTTACAAGCTAATGTCTGTCTCTCTGGTTCATTCAACATACATGGAGAACTATTTACAAGTCATTCTCTGTTTCTACCATCCTTTCATTCTTCTAATTTTTTGTTGCCCTTCAATAGAACTTCCTCTTCTTCTCCAACCCATAACTTGTTTTATCAGAATCCAAGCCCTTTTTCCTGTAACCTTGAGATGGTATTTAAGTTTCTGAAACTCACTGAGAAATTGGATCTTCATTCTGAAGGCTCCCATGTATACATGTTAAATAAATTTGTATGCCTTTTCTCCTATATATCAATCTGCCTCATACCAGTGATGTTTTCAGTGAATCTTGAAGAGGCTGTTGGCCACAGACCCCACAATAATGACAAAACAAAGAAAAGGGATCTCCAGGCTTTGAAAACATGGGGAAATGATGTGGGAAGGTAAATTTATGGGAAGAGTAAAGTCTGCTCCTAGATCCTCTAGTGCTGCTGTCTCTGAACCGACAAGCAAGTGCTGTCAAAGGACTATCTTTAGGTAGGAAAAGACAGAGAAGTGGGTGGGAAAACCTCCATTTTCACAAATTGCTGGCCTGGGATCAGGCAAGTGGAGGACAAGACAGAGCGTCTTCCTGCATTTTAACCTTCCTCAGCTCAAAATTCCCTAATATTTTAGAGATGTTTTGGTTTTCTTCAGAAGAGAGAATTGCAGATGGGTACCTCAAAAAGTTAAGCGTCGTATAAGTGATTTAAACAAATAATTCAAATTAATTCTCATAAATGTTTCTCTCCGAGCAAAAGGTATCCTTTGAGGAAAGGTATTTTGTCGCAGTCTAATGAATTTCAATTTTGTTTCAAATACAGTCTCAGTTGGAATGCTGCTTAGCTAATTCCCTGGATGTTAATACTTCAAAAACAGGGTAAGATTTACATCTTCAAGGGACTGAGAAAGGCCTGGGAAGGACTGGAATGCATTTTACAATGCTTGCAGCAAAGTTGAGAGGCAGTTTGAGCATTTAAAGGGTTGTGGGTGGTGGGGGAAAGGGAGACATTAAAGGAGAGCTCGCAGTAAGATAAATAAATAAAAACCTCCAAATCTCTTATTATCATATTACAGACAAGACAAACAGAAAGCGTTTCCTGTTCAGTTTGGTTCCAAAGCCTGCTTTTTCCAATTGTCCATGCAAATGTATTAATTTAGAAATTTCAAAATACCTCATTCTGACCACTGCATTTTGAGGTCATCTTACATCAGGGTCCATTTACGTAAGTATTCGTAAGATGGAGTTCCATAAAGCTGACTGGTTTTTCCAACAGGAGTGCCGCTCAGAAGAAAGCTCAGTTTTGATGAGCAGTTTCCCATAATTTCTCTCAAAGCTAACCAAGTCCGGTACAGTGTGTCAGACTAGAGTGCTGCTTTGTCAACACTACTCCTCAAAATGTCATCAAGGAACTGTAAGTCGCTCATATGTTTCAAAAGCTCTGATTACCCTGTAGGAGGAGCAAAGTGTTCCAAGTGACCTGGTGAACGTTCCCTTATTCACCTTTCCAGGTTAGCCAGAGTCCCTAAAATGTTCTTCTGTGAAGGAATGCCCTTTGAAGCTTTGATGACACCTCTGCAAAGTCTCCAGTCCCTTAGAGCACCCACATGGGTTAGAAGGAGCAACTGCCTTTCTCTTCAGGGAAGAGAACTCACCCTCTCACCCTTTTGGGTTTAGAACTAACAGGAATTGTTAGTAAATGAACATACAAGTCCAAACGTCAAGCAATGGATAGCAGCTGCAATTTAAAAGCACACTGTGGGCCGGGCGTGGTGGCTCAAGTCTGTGATCCCAGCACTTTGGAAGGCTGAGGCAGGAGGATTGCCTGAACTCAGGGTTTGAGACCAGCCTGAGCTCGTCACTACAACAGATCAAAAAAAGTAGCTGGACGTGGTAGCACGCACCTGTAGTTCCGGCTACTTGGAAGGCTGAGGTGGAAGGTTCGCCGGAGTCCAGCAGGTTGAGGCTGGAGTGGCCACTGCACTCCAGCCTGGGCGACAGAGTGATACTACAACTCAAAAAAAGAAAAGAACAAAAGCACACTATGTAATTTATGCCAAAAGAAGTAAAACCACTGGTGGCGTGACCCAGACCTCCTGCTATGAAGCAGAGGTGGAAAAGGCACTTTTCTTTTTTTTCCTGAAACCCAAATTTCCTGCCTCTAGAAAAAGGTGGAAATGTCTGTTCTAGAGAGGAAGACTAGGAAAGAACAGCCCAAGTCAACTCTAGACCTCACCTGAAAAGAAAGTTGTGTCTGGATTTAGGAAACCTCTAGATTGGAAGAATACTGTGGGCTCCTGCTGGCACCTGGCACCAAGTCTGAGAGGGAACACCAGGTGGTCACAGTGGGTGGAGGCTCAATTTGAATCTCCCATGCAGCATACAAATTTGTCAACCTAAAGGAGTAAACTGAGGCAAATTAACCTGGTAGAGAGTTTATCTGGGCCAGTGTTGAGGACTGCAGCCCCAGCCTCTTGAAGCACTATGGCAGCACTAAACGTGAGTCCCAGTGTAGAAGACACTGGTTTTCCACTTCATATTCTCAACGGCATCAGCCTCTGGCTACCATAGGACGGATGTTCCCTGTTTACTGCAGTCAGCTGTGATCTGAGAAACTAGTAACGCATGCAGTCTCGGAATGGGCTCCTGAATGTACCTACTGGTTCTTTGAGTGTTGAGAGAAGCCAGGAGAGGCTTCAGGCAGACCAGTTGGCCTGAGCAAGCAGCATGCCACACGGCCTTGCAACCAATGTTGATGTCTTGGTCCAGGAAAGATGAACCTGGACTAGCCTTGTATACGAAGGCTGACTCAAGCTTCTTTCTGACACTGGTTTTAGAGATTCGCAGATGGGCAAGGAATCTAATGCAATAAAATGATGGCCTGAAAAATAAAGTCAGTTTCTGCCCAGGGAAAACCAAGGAAAACCCTAGTCATCTTATTTTCAACAACCAGAGCATTTAAGACAAGCTAAAAATTAGCCTGGAGTCCTGCAGGTGAATTTCATTTTTCCAACATTGTTACGCTAAATCTAGATGCCTATTTCACATGTGTTTATGTGTATATTGAATGAAGAAACCACATCAGACATGCTGAATGTCTGTCAAACTGGTTTAAACAACTCACTGACCTATAGGAATCTGTGTTCACTTATGGTGGTATATTGCAAAAATATTCTAAGGGAGATATTCACACTGGGAGAGCTGCTCATGGTAAACATTGCATCTTGTAAGACAGAAATGTAGTCCTAGAGCTTGCCTGCTGGGCTGCATTAGAGAATGGCTTGTCTATTTAATTTTCTCTCGGTTACATTACAGTCAAAGTTTATGTCATGTGATCAAACAAATTATATTCTCATAACTTTCTTATTCTAATTTTTTTTTTATTTTGAAGCTATTATCCCTGTTAGAATCTATATTTTGGTCATCAAAATAATACTAGTCTTGTAATTAAAATACTGTAGCATTTCAAGCCAAAGGTGTTGATTAAAAAAAAGATATAAAATATGTATCTTTTGATACAGATTTTAAAAGAAAAAATGCTAGGCACAATAATACCTACCAGTTTTGAGATATCACAGTTTCAGATTCTGTCTGCACTATACCCTGTGAAAGGAGAATCTTATCTTAACTTCACAGATGAGGAAACTGAAACAGTAATTCAATGCCCATCAACACTCCGCTTGTTTGTGATTGAGTGAAGGAGTATCATAGGCTAAGCTTATCTAAAAAACGACAACCACGTTAGTTAGTTAGTTAGTTAGTTTCATTTTTTAAAATTGTGGCAAAACTTATATAACAAAACTTTTCATTTTAATTGTTTTTTATTTTAAATTCAGTGGCATTAATTTCATTCACATTTTTGAGGGACCATCATTACCATCCATCTCTAAAACTTTTTAATCTTCTCAAATTGATACTCTGTCTCCATTAAACACTCACTTCCCACTCCTCCCTCCCTTAGTCCCTGGCGTCCACCATTTGATTTCCTCTCTCTCTGAATTGGACTCCTCCAGGAACCTCTTATGAGTGGAATTACACAGTGTTCATTCCCTTATGACTGGCTTATTTTACTTGGCATAATGTCTTCAAGTTTCAACCATGTAGCATGCATCAGAATTTCCTTTTTTCAGCTTTATTAAGGCATAATTGACAAACAAAAGTATATATATATTTGTAGTGTACTATGTTATCTTTTGATATGTGACTACATTGTGAAATGATTAATTCAAGATAATTAATCTATCCATCACCTCACTATCCTGTTTTGTGGTGAAAGCATTTACAGTCTATTCTCTTAGCAATTTTCTGGCATCAAATACATTATTATTAACGATAGTTACCATACTATGGAATAGATCTCCTGAACTTACTTCTTCTAATTGAAATTTTATATCTTGTAAACAACATCTCCACATTCCCACCCCAGCTCTCCATGCCAATTTCTGTTTCTATGAGAACAACTTTTTTAGATTCCACATATAAGGAGATCATGCAGTATTTGTCTTTCTGTTACTGGCTTATCTCATCTAGCATAATGTCCTCCAAATTCATCCATGATATTGAAAAAGACAAAATTTTCTTGTTTTTTTAAAACTTAATAGTATTCCACTGTGTGTGTATGCCACGTTTGCTTTATCCATTTATCTGTTGATGGGCACATGGGTTGATTCTATATACTGACTATTATGGATAATGCTGCAATAAGCATGAACATGCAGACATCTCCTGATGTACTGATTTTATTTTCTTTGGGTTTATGTCCAGAAGAGGAATTGCTGGATCATATGGTAGCTCTATTTTCAATTTCTTTGGAAAATTTTCCATAAATACTGCACCAATCTACATTCTCACTAACAGTCTGTAAGGGTCCCCTCTCCTTCGCATTGTCTCCAGTGTTTGTTATTGTTTGTCTTTTTTATGCTAGCCATTCTAATGGATGTGAGTTGATATCTAATTTGCATTTTCCTCATGCTTAGTTATATTAGTTAGCATTTTTTATATATACCTATTGACCATTTCTATGTTTTTTAAATATCTATTCAGAATTCTTTGCCTATTTAAAAATCAGATTATTTGTTTCCTTGCTATTGAGTTGTTTGCATTTCTTACATACTTGCAATATTAACCCCTTATCAGACTCATGGTTTTTAAATATATTTTCCCATTCTGTAGGTTGTCTCTTCACTCGGTTGATTGTTTTATTTGCTGTGCAGAAAGCTTTTAAATTTTTTTTTTTTGAGTTGGAGTCTCACTCTGTCGCCCAGACTGGAGTGCAGTGGCCGCTCCCGGCCACCGCAGCCTTGACCCGCTGGGCTCCGGCAATCCTTCCACCTCAGCCTTCCAAGTAGCCAGAATTACAGGCGTGTGCTACCACGCCCGGTTGATTTTTTGATTTATTGTAGAGATGAGATCTCACCAAGTTGCCCAGGCAGGTCTCAAACCCACGGGCTCAGGCAATTCACTCACCTCAGCCTCCCAAGGCGCAGAATTACAGGCTGAGCCACCGAGCCCAGCTAGAAGCCTTTTAATATAATCCCATTTGTCTGTTTGCTTTTGTTGCTTTTGCTTTTGGAGTCATATTCAGGAAATTATTGCCCAGACCAATGTCAAGAAGATTTGTCCTTAGACTTTCTTTTAGTAATTTAATAGTTTCTGGTCATATGTTTAAGCCTTTAGTCCATTTTGAGTTGATCTTTGTGTATTGCGCAAGATGAGGATATAATTCTATTCTTCTGAAACTGAATATCCAGTTTTTACAGCAGCATTTATTGAAGAGACTATTCTTTCCCCTTTATGTATTTTTGACACCCTTGTTGAAGATCAATTGACTATATATGGATTTATTTATGAGCTCTCTATTCTATTTCATTGGTTTATATCCTTTTTTTTTTTTTTGGAAGTACCATGCTGCTTTGGCTACAATAACTTTATAGTATATTTTGAAGTCAGGTAGTGCGAAGCCCCCAGCTTTGGAATTTGGATAAGGATTGCATTGAATCTATAGATTGCCTTGAACATAATTTTCTTTCTTTTTTAGGTTGATATATTCTTTTTAGCATTTTATCTGTGAATAAAATGACATTTGGCATTTGAGTTGCTGCTATCTTCTGGATTTTGTGAATAGCCCTGGTGTGAACACAGTTGTACACAAGTCTGTTTGAGTCTCTGCTTTAAATTGTCAGGGTACTGATCCAATAGTAGAATCACTGGATCATCTGGTAAACTTATTTTTAATTTTTTGAGGAGCTACCATACTGTTTGCCATAGTGGATTAACCATTTTTCATTCCCACCAGCTATGCCCAAGGGTTCTGATCTCTTCACACCCTCACTAACACTTCTTAATTTTTAGATTTTATTTGTTTGTTTTTATGTAATAGCCATCCTAATGGCTATGAAATGTTATTTCACTGTAGTTTTATATGTATCTTCTGAAGTAGAGCGATTAAATAATAGCCCACTGACTTAATTTTAACAAAGGAGAAGTTTGTTATTCAAGGCTCTGCCAGCTGGCGACCGCTTGCAGGAAGAGAATTCCAAGCAAGACTGGCCCCGAGCCGCTGCTCAGAGCTTCCTTAAATAGTCCTAGCTTACATCTTGGTTAGCTAAAGTTAGAGTTGGACATTTTCCAGAGCTCTTATCGCAATATTCTGCTGACATCAGCAAGCTAGCGATTTTACAGAAGCAGGTGTGCTAATCAGGCAAGTATGGCAGGTAAGGATCCAATTAATATTGTAATGTTTACAGAGGAAAGAAAACTTCAAAAAGTCTCCAGGAAGGGAGTAAAGTTTGTTTCAAGGCTGAAGCCATTTCATTGATCCCCCTTTGTAATTCCAGGGGCGGAGGCTGCTTCTTTTCCTTTTCACACTTCTAATGACTAGTAATGTTGAGCAAATTTTCATGTGCTTATTGGCCATTTTTATATCATCTTTGTAGAAATATGTACTCATGTCATTTGCCAATTGTTTGGTATTTGTTGCTAAGTTGTAAGAGTTCTTAAATTTTCTAGAAATTAGTTTCTTATCAGTTGTATGATTTGCCGGTCTTCCAACATTCTAAGAGCTTCCTTTTTTTAGCTTGGTTTTAGTGCTCTTTGATGCACAAGTTATTCGTGTTGATGCAACCTAATTTATCTGTGTTTTCTTTGGTTCTCTGTGCTTTTGGTGTCATGGTCAAGAAATCATTGCCAAACCCAATGTTATGAATTGCTTCTCTGTTTTTTTTTTCTAATAGTTTTAAAGGTTTAGCTCTTCATTTAGATATTTGATCCATTTGGAATTAGTTGGTATAATTGGTGTACATTAAGGGCCTAATTTGTTTTGCATGTGAACATTTAATTTCCCCAATACCATTTTGCAAGAAAAGACTTTGCTCCCCATTGAATGGACATTCCTGATTGAATACTGCTTTATACAGCATAATAATATATGTAAGGGTTTATTTCTGTGCTCTCTATTCTATTCCATTGATCTTTGTGTTTCTCTTTATGCTAGTAACACGGTATAAACACAGTGTTTTGATTGCTGTAGCTTTGCAATAAGTTTTGAAATCAGGAATTGTGAGTCTTCTAACTTCATTTTTGTTTTTTCTGGTTTTTTGTTTTTATGATTGCTTTGACTAATCATGATCCTTTGAGATTGCATATGCAGTTTTTTATTCCTTCAAAAGTGTTTTTGGGATTTTGATGGGAAATGCATTAAATCTGTAGATCACTTTTTATAATATTAATATCTTAACAATATTAAGCCTTACAACCCAAGGCTTTCTATTTATTGGTATCTTCATTACTTTCTTTCAGCAAAGTTTTTTTAGTTTTCAGTATACAAGACCGTTGCCTTTTTGGTTATGTTCACATCTAAGTGTTTTGTTTTTCTGCTATTGTAAATGGAATTGTTTTCTTAATTTCCTTTTCAGATTGTTCATTGTAATTGGACAGAAACACAACTGATTCTCCCAATTCCCATCCCCTGGAAACCTCTATTCTACTTTCAGTCTCTATGAATTTGGCTTTTCTAGGTACCTCAAATGGATGGAATCATAGAATGGATGACCTCTTCTGTCTGGCTTTTTTTTTAAATTTAGGCTAATAGTCTCAAGGTTCATTCATGTTGGAACATGTATCAGAACATCATTTGTTTTTAGAGTTGAACAATATTCCATTTTATGGATATACCACATTTTATTTACCCATTAATTTGGTGATGAGCACTTTGTGTTATTTCACATTTTGGCCATTGTAAATAATGCTACAATACACACTGAATTACAAGTATCTGTTTTTTACTTTGTTTTCAATTTTGGGGGCACACACCTAGAAGTGGAATAGCTAGGTTGTATGATAACTATGCTTAACTTTTTTGAGGAACTGCTAAACTGTTTTCCAAAACAGCTACATCATTTCATATTCTAACCAGTAGTGAAGGTTCCAATTTCTCCACATCCTCACCAACATGATATTTTAAAATCATTTTTAGAACATTATAGCCATCATAGTAAGTGTGAAGTGATGTCTCATTATAGTTCTTATTTGGATTTACCTAATGATTACTAATGTCCAGAGAGCATCTTATCATGTGTTTACTGACCATCTGCATATCTTTGACAAAATGTCAATTCAAGTCCTCTGCCCATTATTAAAGTGGGTTGTCTATCTTTTTGTTGTTGAAATGTAAAGGTTTTAGATGTTAAACCCTTATAAGATATATAGATATTAAGCCCTTGTAAGATATATGATTTGCAAATATTTTCTTCTATTTCATAGATTGTCTTTTGAAAATGTCTCTTGAAAATGTCCTTGTTACACAAAAGTCTTTAATTTTGATCAAGTCCAGTTTATTTTTTTCTTTTGTTGTTTGAAAACCATGTTTAAACTTCCTAATACATGATACAAACACCACAGTTTTAGCTAACCTGTGGTAAACTCTGCTGAAGCCATCTTAAATTCCCACTTAAGTTTTTACATTGACATAAGGAATGGTTTGTGTCTGTATAATGTGTTTTTCCAGACCACAGCATGAGGGCGTTTTGCCTTCAAACTGAGTAGAAACCCTGTCACATATCATAAGTAAAAAGATTTGACACTGTGAGGGGTTAGTTATTTGTTTTTTAATTTGTGAATTTGAAGCTCGTAAATATAGAGAGGAAAATGTAAACGCCTCTCCCGCACCTCAGTAGACTAAGCCTTAACTACTTACTCCATTTCACTACAGCCCAAAGGCTGTGCACAGACACCTGCATGCAGGCTGGAGAAAAGGCCACGATGTGAAACAGAGGGCAGTGCACTGTGTTTGCTAATAAGTTTAATAATTCACTATATTATTCCTTAACCTACAGCCTAGAACTGCTTAAGACCATGCACCATCCACTCAATGAGTACATAAAATGTACTGGGATAAAGCGTGGGCTGTTTCCAGGAGTCTCCGACAGGGGACCTCTGTGAAGGTGCCTGGTCAACCCACAGAATTGTAGAGACCATGCCTCCCTCTCGATAACCTCTGACAGCTGAATGTTTCTGAAGTCCTCTTCTCTCTTCCTGACAAAATAACTTGGAGTTAATCTTTAAAGCAAAACTCTCACATCTGTCTAAATTGATTTAGGTAACAAAACCACTGGCCTCAAGGACTGTGAGACTGGAGAGTGGTTCAAAGAACTAGAATGCCATTTGTGATTACCCTGGAAGAAGGGGTGGGAAGGGTAGTTTATGAAAATAGGGAACTGACCTGGCATTTGAGTAAATGAGATCACCACCTGGCAGGCTGTTTATTAAATGTCTCTATTAATCCTTTCCAGGCTATATAGAGTAAACATTTCAGATTAATCAAAGGAGAAATTCTTCTGCTAAGTGGGTCATATTTCTCTTCCATGTTCTGTAAAGCTGGTTCCTGCCAGGATTTAATAAATATTAAATAACAAAATGCTGTTGTACATGACATCTCTTTAAAGAGATATGACCACCTCTATACTTTTGACCAAAAAGAATATAACATGAAATATCTCTATGTTAACAAAAATGATCCAGCTCATAAAAATACGTAAATATTTGACATACTCATGATTTCTCTACCTAAAACTGAACATGGTAATGTTTAAGTATCAGTTTCATTAATTATAACACTCCAGTTTTGCTTATTTCACATTCTTTTCTAAATGGGTAAATAATATCTCTATTTTTTAAATCATATATTGAATTAATGTGGGACTTTCTGCACTGAGCCAATTACACTCAATTCTCTTTTCAATGTTTTTCATAACAAAATATCCCCATTTTACAGGTGAAGCACTTGGTACTGATAAGTTAAATAATTAGTCAAAATGATGGCTGCCATTTTGTACTGTTTAATATTGTGCCAGGTCCTAGAGGCAGTATCTAATTTAGTTTCTCCCAACAGATACAGACTGGTGTTCTCCTCAGTTTGCAGGTAAGGAGACCAAGTTTTATGGAAGTGCCTCCCCCAAGACCCTCGGTTATGAGGCAAGACAGCCACAGAGGTGGGTTTGAAGGAGCCCATGTATGTCTCTGCTGTTTGAACCTCTCAAACGGAGTTTAAGTCAAGGTGTCTGGTTCACCTGAGATCCTATAACTGCCCCCCCTCCCCAAGCTCTGTGCATCCTGTAAGCATCAGGAGGCTCAAGTTTCCTCTTCTGAGTGAGGAGGGGTAGCAGTGTGACTGCAGGCTAGCTGGACACCTAGAAGAAGCAAGTGTTGATTAAATTCATTTATACTCTAGGGAAGGAGGGGAGAATATCCCTTTCCTCCCTATTGTGAAGGGTCATGGCTGACACGCATGACAAAAGCACAGGTTAACAAAAGAAAAACATAACATTACGTGCATATGTGTTCATGGGAGAAATACAAAATGTGAACTCAAAGAGGGTCCAGATGGCGGAGATTTAAATGCCTTCTTCATAGGGAAGAGGGTGGTAGAGAATGCATAGGCCCAGTGCTCAGACAAGGTTAAAGTCCCATAGGAGAGCTGCCCTTAGAAGAATGGATAAAAAGTCTATCTGGTCCTGGAGACTACTCCCAATCTCCTCGGTTCTTTGTGGTTGATCTTTCCTGATTATTTAATAAGATTCTTAGGGAGAGTGTTTAAGATAATTGCGTTTATTTTGGAAAGAAGCTTTCTTAGATAAGGAAATTCCAGAGGAGAGCTCCTATCTGTGCTTGGAAGGGGAACAAGACAAGGTTAGAGGATCCTTGATTCAAAAGTAGTTTCTAGGGTCCCTCAGCATGTCCAAGTGCCTGACTTTGAGTATCACTTTCTGGGTCCCAACAATGCTCTTTCAAAATTTATTTTTTAAGCCTTGGATTTAGGTTGTTCAGACTTTGGAAGAAAGCTTCTCCCTTAAGATTCAACGACTTCTTGAGGATCTAATCAATGTAAATCAAAGCATGAATAGCAAACTTTTTAAAGAGCTTCAGGGTAGGAATCACACTCTTTAGACACAGGTCAGTTTCTTGCTCCCAGCTTGCTCTGTGCATTTGTCTCTTGAGTGCCTTATATTTGAAATAGCTCTCACTGCCCAGGACAACAGCAGGTTCCTCTTTTTTTTTTAAACCTGGATTGTTAATTTTAGGTGCCAGGACATGAACAGGAGGAGTAGACGCTCACCCAGTCACCCCCTGCTCTGGGCAAACCTGGCCCAGGAGCCCTGCAAATAGGACCACCCTTCCACCCCTGACCAGGGCTGGGCCTCTAGAGAGCTCCCAAGTCTAAGAGCATCTCTGTAGGCAGAAAGCCTGAGAGAGGGCCTGAGGACATGCCCCCACTGACCAGGGAGCACAGGACAGCTGGAGTCCAGCCTTGCTGAAGCAGGAAGCCCACTTTGCTCCCTATACCACACCCAGCCTCTCCAGTGCCAGGTTTCAGGGGCAACCAGGACACCGACTGGAGGCCACATGGGTGAAAGAAAGCAAAAAGCATCAGCTTAACAGGGGCTGCATGGCTTTGGAAACCAGAGGGAAAAGGTCAGGGCTTGAAGGGTCAGGACCCTGGCAAAGCCTCCCAGCAGAAGGAGGGTCCAATATCTGCCTGATTGACTTGTGTGGCTTTCTGGTGTCAAGATTCTATTTATCAAAGCAAAGGAGCCCACGAATTAGGCAAACACAAGCTGATCCACACCAGTCTTTCTCTGAGGTTAAAGTATATTTGAACTGTGCAAAATTGGTTTTTCAAGCATGGGTTTACAACCACTGGCTCCTCTTAAAATAAATGAACACCACAATACCACCCGATACCACGCTGGAGGAGGTGACCCATGCCTCTCTGGGACTCTGATGTTGCCATCTCTCTGTGCCTCTGATGTTTGTGCTCCTCTCCATGTCCCTCTGAGCGCCCTTTCTGACTTTGATTCCTGTATGTGTGAACCCTCCTGCTCACTTGTCTTTGTGTCTGAGGCCAGGCAAGTTCCATGCGAGGAGCCTGAATGCCTGGATCTCATTCATTCCTCTGACCACAGCCAATGGTCACTGCCCAGAGCACAGTGTGCCCTTCATATGTTTTATTTAAAAGGTAAGAGTGAATGGATGATCCTTGTATAGTGGAGGAGAAATCAGCTTAAACTAGCACTTGTACACCAAGGCTTCTTAGAGATGTCTTTCTTTTTTTAACTTGTTTTAATTTCAATAACTTTGGGGGTACAAATAGATTTCAGTTACATGGATGCATTGTTTAGTGGTGAAGAAGTCTGGGCTTAGGCGTACCTGTCACCCCCGGTACTGCACACTGTACCCAATAGGTGAGTTTTCATCCCTCCTTACCCTCGCATCCCCCCCTTTCTGAGTCTCCTATATCCATTATACCATCCTCTAAGCCTTTATGGACCCACAGCCTAACTCCCACTTATAAGTAGGAACGCACAGTATTTGGTTTTCGGCTTCTGCATTACTTCACTCAAGATAATAGTCTTCAGTTCCACCCAAGTTGCTGCAAAAGACATTATTTTGTGCTTTTTATGGCTGAATAGTATTCCATAGTGTGTGTGTGTATGTATGTGTGTGCATAATTTTCATTATTCGCAGATCAATTGATGGGCATTTAGGGTGATTCCACATCTTTGCAATTGTGAATCGTGCTGCCATAGACATGCCAGTGCAGATGTCTTTTTTGTATAACAACTTCTTTTTCTTTGGGAAGATACCAAGTAATGGGATTGCTGGATCAAATGGTAGATCTATTTTTAGTTTTTTGAGAAATCTCCATACTAATATCCATAGAGGCTGTACTTCTTTACCACATTTGCACCAACATCTATTGTTTATTTATTTTTTAATGATGGCCATTTTGACTGAGGTAAGGTGGTATCACATTGTGCTTTTAATTTGCATTTCCCTGGTGATTAGTGATGTTGAGAATTTTTTCATGGTTCTTGGCCATTTGTATATCTTCTTTTGAGAGGTGTGTGTTCATATCATTTGCCCACTTTTTAAATGGGGTAGTTTTGTTTTTTCATGTTGAGTTATTTGAATTTCTTGAAGATTCTGGATATTAATCTTTTGTCTGAGACTTGACTTGCAAATTTTTTTCCCATTCCATAGGTGCCCTGTTTATTCTGTTGATTGTTTCTTTTGCTGAGCAGAAACTTTTTAGTTTAATAAAGTCCATTTGTCTGTTTTTATTTTTATCACAATTGCTTGTGGGATCTTAGCCATAATTGATTTCCTAATATCCAAAAGAGTTTTCCTAGATTTTCTCCTAGGATTTTAGTGGTTTCAGGTCTGACAAAGACATGGATTGCTCTTACTAGGACTTCAAGAATGATGTTGAATAAGAGTGGTGAGAGTGGACACCGCTATCTTGTTCTGGTTCTGAGAAAGAATGTTTTCAACCTTTCCCCATTAAGTATGATACTGGCTGTGAGTTTTTCACATTTGGCTCTTGCTATTTTGAGATGTCTTCCTTCAGTGCCTAGCTTCTTGAGGGTTTTTATCATGAAGGGATATTAGATTTTATCAAATACCTTTTCTGCATTTGATGAAATGGTATTGAGATGATCATCTGGTTTTTGTTTTTACTTTTTCTTATGTGGTGAATCACATTTATTGATTTGCAGATACTGAACCATCCTTTCATCTCTGAAATAAAACCCATTTGGTCGTGATGGATTACTTTTTTGATATACTGTTGAATTTGTTTTGCTAATATTTTGTTAAGGATTTTTGCATCTATATTCATCAGGGATATTGGCCTGTAGTTGCCCTTTTTTGTCATGTCCTTGCTTGATTTGGGCATCAGTGTGATCCTGGTTTCATAGAATGGGTAAGGGAGGCATCCCACCGCCTTGATTATTTGGAACAGTTTCAGTAAGATTAAGAGCATCTCTTCTTTCTAGATCTGATAAAATTTGGCAGTAAATCTGTCTAGTCCAGGGCTTTTTTGTTGTTGTTGGAAGATATTTTATCATTGACTCAATTTCATTGCTCATTATTGATCTATTCAGGATATCTATTTCTGGTTCAGTCTTGGGAGGTTGTATGTTTCCAGAAATGTATCCATTTCCTCTAGGCTTTCCCGTTTTTGCCATAGAGTTGTTCACAGTAGTCTCTGATAATATGTTGTATTTCTGTGGTATCAGTTGCTATGTAACATCTGTCATTTCTGATTGTGTTTATTTGCATGTTCTCCCTTTTTTTCATGATTAGTCTAGCTAGCAATCTTGCTGATTTTGATTTTGTTAATGCTTTTGAAGAACCAACTTTTGGATTCACTGATTCTTTGTTGTTTTTTTTTTCGGTCTCAATCTCACTTAGTTGTGCTCTGATCTTTGTTATTTCTTTTCTGCTGCTAGCTTTGCTTTAGATTGTTTTTGTTTTTCTAGTGTCTTAAGATTCAAGGTTAAGCTGTTAATTTCAGATCTTTCTATATTTTTTATGTAAGCATTTAATGCTATAATTAACTTTCCTCTCAGCATTGCTTTTGCCGTATCCCAGAAATGTTGGTATGTGGTATCTCTATTTTCATTTGTTTCAACAAATTCTTTGATTTCTGCTTTAGTTTCTTTGTTTACTCGAGAGTCGTTGAAGAGCAAGTCGTTCAGTTTCCACTTACTAATGTAGCTTTGGCAGTTTCTCTTGGTGTTGACTTCTAATTTTATTCCAATGTGGTCTGAGAAGATGCTGGGTATACTTTTGATATATTTTAATTTATTGAGACTTGCTTTGTGGCCAAACATATGGTCTACTTTGGAGAATGGTCCAGGCAGAATGAGAAGAATGTATATTCTGTCATTGTTCAGTGGGAAGTTCTGTAGATATGGTTAGGTCCATTTGGTCTACAGTCCACTTTATGGTCCAATACAGAGGCTCTACCTCTAAGACACTCAGCAAGGTCCCCACCTCTTCAGCATGTGAAGTTTTAGGGGAAGGATGAAAACGTTAAGCCCACAGTAACACATCTTCTTCAATACTTCTTCAATTCATCATGGAGAATAGTGGTTGTCTATCCCTTTCCTGCACTCTGGATGAGGTACTCTGGGGGAACCCATTCTCATCCGTGTCCTTTAAATCAGGGTGAGATGGCTAAGAAACAAACAGGCTCATGGCTGAGAAGCACAGTGCCTGGCACGCCCTGGCCAGGAGGCTGAGGCACAGGGGCCCAGGGATGCTGGGAAGCCATGCCACTCAGAATCAGGCACCATTCTGTCAAGAACTTGGGCTGTTGCTAGGAGTTAGTGGAAGTCCATTTGGATGTTGTACGCTGGTGACAGAAGCTCAAACAATATTCATCATGGTATCTTCGTTCTTTAATTGCCCAGCATCCACCATCTAAGCCTAAGTCATTTAAGGCTCACAGCCTTGCCAGGTTCAGGTCTCACTAGCATTTGGAAATGGTTATTTCTAAAATGGAAATTTATAAGCTTTTGGGAGGATAAAAATTCATGGTACCTTTTGAAAAATTCAATGCTTTTAAGTTAAAATTTTATAAACAACAAAACCATGTGGCCTGTTTAGATAACGAGGCAGCCTCGGAGGTCTCTGGCCTCATCCTCATTTCTTGAGTGCATTCTTCATTCCAGGCACTGCATCTGCCTGCCCCTGATGCCCACCATGTTTACCATGGTTTTGTAAAAAGTGGTGGTTCTACGGAAAATGCACACAGAAAGGAACTTCACAGAGGGAGAAGGTGGTTCTGCCTGGAAGGAAGAAAGCATATAGAAACATATTAGTGCCTTCAGGGCTTTGGCAGAGTTAATCAAAATGTTTGAAAGGAGGAATGAAAGCATCGCATGTGAACAAAAGTTTGGAACGAGGTTGCCCTACTGTACATGCAAACGTGCTGAATATCTCACTTTCTCTACATTTTGGACAAGCTGCTTAGATTGTTCATTTATTTATTATTATCTATTATGTACATCTCTATGATCCTTCTTTCAGGGGCTTGGCAATCTATAAATCACAAATTTTACCAGCAAGGACAGCCAGATGGTGTTTCCACGTGTGTGCTTTGAAACATAAGTACATTGTCATTCACTGACTCTGATGACTCAAGTGAAGGAGGAAGATTTTGGCTCAAAGAAACACAATTAATGTCGATGTTAGAAAGAGAAAAGTGATTCTAAGCCTTGTATTTTCTTGTATGAGAAAATAGAAGTACAAATGCCAACATGCTTTCTAAAAAGGTATATGAAGTTAACTAATTTTCAGCTGTCATCCTCAGAAAAAAATAAAATAAAGCCCAATGGGCTATAATGCCCTTATGAAGGCCAATAATATTTTGAGTGGCTAGGCACAAGAGTGACATAAGTTAGCCGGGCTCGGTGGCTCAGCCTGTAATCCTGCGCTTTGGGAGGCTGAGGTGAGTGGATTGCCTGCACCCGCGGGTTCGAGACCCACCTGGGCAAGTTGGCGAGACCTTGTCTCTACAATAAATAAAAAAATCAGCCGGGCATGGTAGCACATGCCTGTAATTCCGGCTACTCGGAAGGCTGAGGCGGAAGGATCACCGGAGCCCAGCAGGTTGAGGCTGCAATGGCCGGGAGCGGCCACTATACTCCAGTCTGGGCGACAGACTGAGACTCCAACTCAAAAAAAAAAAAAAGTTAAAATAATCTGAAATTGTCTTTCCCAGTACCCTAATGTATTTATTACTATTACTATTTTTACTCTTCAATATTAACTCTGGAATGAGTGAAATTCTGTGCCATCTTTTCAAGAAATTGGCCTTGTTTGGACAATAAGTGTTGGACTTACTGATCTTTGTTAGAACTCAGAAATTTCCAAATAAAATATTTACAGGAGTAGAGAATACCAGGCTCACATGTGCTATTCACTCCCTGGCTCTCTCTTCCTTAGTACATGTCTGAGTTATTTCTGGGTAAAGTTGCCTGGAAGAGTGAGAAGACCATGGCCTGTACTGTAGTCATCTGCTACTGTGCAATGCAGGGACTAGGCCTTATGAAAACCATTTTCCAAAAAGCAGATATTCATTTTAAGATATCTCTGGGGAAATGGACAGGGGCAAAAGGGAAAGATTTGTAACTGTTTGCAGGTGTCAGGTTTTTTTTTTAACTGGCAAGGTGATAACGCTGAGCTTTGGTTTAAATAAAATATATGAAGTTATAATTCCATTATTTGCTGAAGGGGAAAAGGTGGTTTAAAAATATGAGTCAAAGAAGCCAGCAAGGAAATCTTACAGCCTCAAGCAGATAGTACCCAAAAGATAAATTACAGAGTAGCCTTTAAAGATTGGAGAACAACACTTTAAAGGAAAGTTGATCTTTTGAGTCCAACCCAGGAGAGGAAAGTGGGTCATTGACAAAACCAATTTCTAAGTGAGACTGGCGGCCTGTGGGGTGTGAGCAGAGCACTAGTTCTTGTCTACTGAGTGGGTCCTCAGCTAGCCGGACTCCACACTTGGATTTGATTCCCTCGCTGGTTGCTTCTGCCATTCCTGAGAAAAGCACTTGCCTCATTTGAACTCTGCCACAAAGACTTAGTTCCATTCTCTAGCTCTCTGTGGTGTTTCTCTTGCTGGTGCACCAGATACCATCTCGACTGTGGACTACTGTGCCCTGCTCTCATTAGCTCCCATAGCTTTTCCCTCCTCTGACCATGGACTATTGTGCCCTGCTCTCATCAGCTCCCATTGCCCTTCCCTTCTCTGACCAGCCTTCCTTCATGTTCTCTCTCTCTCCTGCACTCTTGCCTCTTCCTCAGGGAGCAGCCTATACTCAGTCGCTCCTTCCTGCCTAGTGGTGCACAGCTGTCTTCGTCCTGGCTCACATCTATCCCCAACTTTCCAGGCTGATGAGAAGGTCCGGTCCTCAGGGAGCACCCACAACTCTGCACAGTGGCCAGTTAAGTCTCCTCCCTGACTGTGTCTGCACAGTCCCACGTGGGTACCACCCACTTTCCAGTGCCTCACATGCTTTCCTGTGTCTGTGTCTCTATGCCCTTCTCTGTCTGGAGCGTCCTCCTCCCCACCCCTGCCCGACTGCAAAAACCTTTTGGTTGTCCAAGGTTTGATGCAGATGACTACAGTACAGGCCATGGTCTGCTCACTCTTCCAGGCAACTTTACCTTTGTGGCAGTATTTTGGGCCTCTCCTCCAGTGCCTTCTGGTCTTTGCGATTGTGTTTTAGGTGCCAGCCTCCGCTCCCCTCTACTCCTTGACCTCCCTGGTGACACTCAGCTTCTGCAGGCGTCCTCAGCCATGGAGCTGTGTTTAGTGTTGAGCACAGAGTTCTCCAGGGACAAGTACAGGGGTAAACCCAGCGGATCAGGGTATAGCCTGAGATTTGGCTTGTCCAAGAAGCTATTCTTCTTTATAACTGTGTAATATTCCATTGCGCATGTGTAGCACATTTTCTTTATCCAGTTCGCTGCCAGTGGGCATCTGGGTTGGTTCCATATTTTTGCTATTGTGAGTCATGCTGCAGTGAACATGGGTGTGCAGCAGTGCTGGAGTCCTTGCTTCACAGACAGGGAATTTGCCTCAGAGAGGCTCTCAGTCTTAGGCTCACCCTGGTTCAGTCCTGTGCTGCATCTGGGTCACACCCACCCGGGACAGCCAGATAGCAAATTTTCAGAAAATTCTCCAGCAGTATGTTAAACCATTGGAAGCTTGAAATGGACTGTGGTGGGAATATTTACACCTCAGCAATGAGCAAAAACTGCAGGTCACAGCTCTTCTTCCACCCCTGTGACAGTCCACTGACCAGCACATCACCCCAGCTACATAATCTGTATGTGAAGGAATTAGAGTATAATTTGAATTCCAGTATGTCTGTCTCCATATTGGAGGTGTTCCCCACTATATTATAGAAATAAGAAAGTGATCAGGGCCCTGATCTCTGTTCTCTTTGGAGCCGTAAGTGGCGAATTGAGTTCTTGGGGCATGGCTGTTTCTCATGGTTGTCCTATTTCATTCTACATATCTTGAACATTTTCTAAAGCAAATTGCAGAGCATATTCATTTACTCTAGATATTCATTCATTTTTCTAATAACTATCTCTTTCAAGTCTTGCTTTGCTGGCCACGTCCCCATAGCCACTACCCTGAATGCCCTGGAAAGTGTGTTGATCAAGGAAGAACCAGCTTTAAAGTGCAGCCTGTGTTTGGACTGCTATGGCTGAGTGGAAGCTGTTCTCTTAAATCTTATAGACTTTACAGTTTCCCCCCTTTTCCATAGGGTCATTAGATAACAATTGGGAAAACTAAAAACCTAGGATGGCTACTGTTCCTCAGAGGGGCTTAGTCATCTCACAGACTTTTTTGACAAATGTCTAGTAATTTGTGCACTGAAATGGATATATGGGGAGTGCAATAAGGAGATGTGATTTCCACTGGAGGAGATTTATTGAGGACATGGGGGTAATATTAACATTTATATGTTGATTGAAAGTGTCACTCTGGTGATAGATAGGGCATACTTGTGCATAAAGAGTGAGAAAGAAGAAATGTTTTCTCAAGTATGGGTGACCTCATTATTCATATTTTGACAGGCACAATATGGAGTCTCATGGCTTCCTAAAAGTTTTACCTAATTAAAGAAAAATTCAAGATATTAAGACACTCAACTGTTGAAAAGTGAGCCACACTGTAGCTCATATTTAAAATCATTGTTTCATCCAACATTAAATATTAAAAGACTTTACAAAATTTAGGGCATTAGGACTTTATATTGCAGAGGCAATTAACGAGATGATAGGAGTCAGGCAGGGGGAAGCAGAAAGAATGCCAGATGGGTCAGGCCCCAGGTGTTCAGTCAAAGCCCTGCTATGCCCAGGTCTCAGAGCCCTGCTGTTGGAGTTCTCAGGCACTCTACTTTCTTGTTTGTAAAATGCATTCATTTTTTACGTAAAAGGTGTCACAAATTACAAATATGGTTGAATAGAATAAGGTATGAGCAGAGAACACTTTGGAACTGTACAGCAGCTTAACACCCTATTCCTTGAGGGTTGACAAGCATCACTGGGTAGAAATATCATGGGTGACAGGGTCTAAGAGCCCTGGATAACATTTTTTTTGTCACACGTTGGTTTGACTTGGATTTTCAGTAGGCTTGGTTTCCCCATCTGTAAAATAGAAAGAACACTGCCTAACTTGAGGGGTTGTTATAAGATTAAGTAAAATAACAGGTGCAGGACCCCGAACAAGCCCTCCAAAACATTTTGCACTGGTTGTTTTTCTCATTCTTCCTTTCTTAATGTTAGTGTTATTTGGTTCACGTACCATGTGACACAGGAAATTGTTTTTACCTTTTTGTGTGTGTGGTAACAAACACATGACATGAGAGCTACTCTCTTAAGTGTTTAGGCAAACAATTCAGTAGCATTAACAACATTTGCACTGTTGTGCAGAGAATCACTACACTCTTTTCACCTTGCATGTCTAAAACTGTACCCATTGAACAGCAACTCCCGTTTCACCAGCCCACAGCTCCCGGCAGCCCCATTATACTCTGCTTCTGTGAGTTTGACTCTTTTAGATCCCACACATAAGTGAGATCATGCAGTGTTTGTCTTTCTGTGCCTGGCTTGTTTCACTTCGCATAATGTCTTCCAGATTTATCCACGTTGTCATGATTGACAGGATTTTCTTCTTTTTTAAGGCTGAATAACATTTGTATATATAACACACTTAATCCATCCATTCGTCCTGTTGGTTGATGTTTAGGTTGTTTTCACTACTGTGAATAATGCTGTAAAGAGCGTGAGAGTGCAAATATCTCTTGGAAATGCTAATTTCATTTCCTTTGGAGATATATATATATATGGAATTGCCAAGTCATGTAGTAGCTGCATTTTTAATTTTTTGAGAAACTTTCATATTGTTTTCCATAGTGTCTGTACCAGTTTACATTCCCACAGACAACATCTAAGAGTTCCAGTTTCTCTACATCATTGTCAACACATGCTATTTTTTTCTCTCTCTCTTTGTATGTATGCGTGTGTGTGTGTGTATGTGTTTTTTACAGTAGTCATCCTAATGGGCATAAGGTAATATCTCAGTATGGTTTGGATTTGCATTTCCCAGTGATTAGTGATGTAAGCAGTTTGTTGGTCTTCCATTTGTATGTCATTTTTGAAGAAATGACTATTCAGTTCTTTTCGCTCATTTTAAAATCAGATTATTTGTTCTTCTGATATAGTGTTGTATGAGTTCTTTATATATTTTGGACATTAACCTCTTATCAGATATATTGTTTGTAAATATTCTTTCCCATTCCATAGGATGCCTTTTCACTCTTTTGATTTTTTTTCTGTATTGTGCTATTAAGCTTTTTAGTTGATGTAGTCCCAGATGTTTATTTTGGCTGTTGTTGCCTATGCTTATTGGTGTCATATTCATGGGAATCATTGCCAAGACCAATGTCTTTTTATTTTCTTCCATTAGGATACTACCTTTCCCTGGTAACAGTGAGAAGCATTTTAGTTATCTGTCTTCAATTTGAAAATATTACCAAAAGCAAGCAAACAAAAACTCAATTTCTTCAACTAAGAGTGGTCATTTTTCTTCACTCCACATTTATGGGCACAGAAAAAATTTTAACCCACCTGAGTTCATAGAAAAAACATTAAGTTATCTAAAGAAATTATCTATATTAGTTTTTCTATTACTGCTTTAACAAATTACCATAAATTTAGTGGGTCTGAATGCATATTTATCTTCTCACAGTTTAAGAATTTGTCTCTTGTGGCTTACATCAAGATGTTGGCAGGGCCGGTTCCTTCTGTAGGCTCTAGGAGAGATTCCATTTCCTTGGCTTTGCCAATGTCTAGAGGCTTTACCATTGTGCTCTGTGCCTGACCATACCAGAAAGGCTCCAACTCTAGCCTGGCTTGGAGATATCTCTCCCTCCAGGTCTTCAGGATATTGTGTGAAGTCTGGATCACCAGCCCAGTCTGTTCAGAAAAATTTCTTCTGGGGTATGTTCTTTCTACCAACCAACTTAGATGAGGTAAAAGGTGAATGTGAAAAAGGATTTTAGGGTTGGATCCTTTTATTTCCAGAAGACCCTTTGGGCTCTTTATGCCTAGTACCTGCTGCAACAAAGGAAGGGAAGATTCCTGTCTTATCTATTTGCCTTACATTTGCATAACTAAAGGAGGCAAATCTAATTTTTTTTTCATTTCCTTTTCTTAAATAAAATCTATCCCAAAATAAAGGAACTCTTAGATGATGAATAGAACAGCAAATTAATAAATAAATAAAGGAAAAAAGTATACAGATATACCTCCCATAAGATGTCATGTTTCTTCTAGTTGAGTCCTATTAACTTACACTCCTTACCAATAATTATCCCTTTCATATCTTCCAAGATCTAATAGAAGTAAAATAAAAATCAAAGTCAGTATTTAATTACATTCATCTATTTCATGTAAGACTTAAATATATCTATTTATATTTAACTCTACTTATCAAACTAGAACCTTCACTTTTTGACTTAAAACTTTACAGAAGGACAAAATTATACAGGAAACATAATCTTGAAATACTGTAAATAGCTAGATCTTTTAAAACCCAAGTTTTCCAGCCT